>CM076576.1:676909529-676922029 GCA_034641835.2 Pinus albicaulis
GAACTACCTCTACATCTCCTCCTTTAGTATCTTTCTGGCCTAATCTTTATGCTCGATCCCTAATCGCATTAATCTACTATGCCCTTTGATCCTTAATCATTAATTGCTCTGTTCTGTTCTGGCTACCCAATCCCATTAATTTTTTTTAATTTTTACTTTTTTTTTCGATTTTCTTTTTAATTTTTACTTTTCTTTCAATTTTATATATGTGAATGTTATATCTCGTTTTCTTTTTTTTCAATCTTCTTGCCTTGACCTGATCTCGTTTGACCTGATCTCGTTTACCTCTCTTTCGATCTTCTTGCCCTGATCTCAAAATAACGAAGTCATCTGTTTCTTGCCCTGATCTCAAAATAACGAAACGTGACTACAGTCTTTTGAGCAAGTTTAATGAGGCATACCAACAAACAAAATCATATTTGATATGTGATATTTTTCTTGAATGGGAAAATCACCAACCAACAAAATCATATTTGATATCTGATATTTTTCTTGAATTGGAAAATCAACAACAAACAAAATCATATTTGATATCTGATATTCTTAAGTACGTTGAATCATATTTGGTATTGTGTTGTTGAATGGGAAAAATGTATTTTGTTGTTAAATGGTAAAATTTCCTATGTTGAATTATTTGGTATTTTGTTGTTCAATGGAAAAATGTACTTTGTTGTGCAATGGTAAAAATTTGTACGTTGAATCATATTTGGTATTGTATTGTTGAATGGAAAAATGTATTTTGTTGTTCAATGGTAAAAATTCGTAAATTGAATTATATTTGGTATTTTGTTGTTCAATGGTAAAAATTCGTAAGTTGAATCATATTTGGTATTGTGTTAAACTGTGATTGTTAAATGGTAAAAATTCGTACGTTGAATCACATTTGGTAAAAATGATCCACTCCTTTTTTGGTTATAGACGCTGTGGTGGTAAGCTGTGATCATGCTTTTTCTTGAGGGAATCTGTGTATATATATATATATATGGCTGCCTCTTTTTCTTTTATCACATGTACATCCTCCTTATGTATGTATCTATCATCTATGTCCTCCCATGCATGAATCAAACCCTTTTTGTCGTCTCCCGGTGTTCAGGAACCTTTAAAGCCAATATTATGTACGAGCCTGTCTTCATTTTAAAAACGCTCATTAATACTCTTTCGCACATCCCAAACCCGCTCTGTATTTTGTATTTGTTGTTGATCTAGCTTTATTTGTTGTTGATCTAGCTTTTTCTTTGGCTTTTCTATAATCTTAATCTATAAATATTTAACTTAGAGGATTTGTTCAAACACTTAATCTATAAATATTTAACTTATTGGATTTGTTCAAACACTTAATCCATAAATAACATTGTTATATTTATTTTATATTCATGTTTTATTTTTTGGTTTTGTTTCCATATATTGGAGTAAAATTCCCTAATGTATCTCATCTATTTTTCGGTATTTGTCTAGCTTTAAGATATAATTCTTTCAAGTTTTTATGTTTTATTTTTCTAATCTATGTCATCTAAGCCATATTTTTTTTATATTTCTATGTTCTATTCTTCGTCCATAATCCAAATCTGTATTTTTAGTTATAATATCTATGTGTTTTTGTATGGTGTATTTTCTGCATACTTTTAAATGAAAGAATTTTTTGATTGTTTATGTCATATCATGGTGTTCTTATGCTAATTAGATGAAATAATTGTAGTGAAACATAATATAATGTTGGAATCTTTTGCATGTCTAATGTGTATGTGTTTATGTATGTATTTTTTTCTTTTGTATATTTTATATCATAATAATATGTTTATTTTTTCTTTGATGATATAATGATTGTATCTTTTTAGATAATATGATGATTTTTTATTTTTAATTGATAACATGTTTTTTTTTTTCTACATTATGCGGATTGTTCATGTGAAATGATACAATAATCGTTTAACTATAATGATAATAATGAGAGAGAGAGACAGAGAGAGAGAGAGAGAGAGGGCAAGGAAGAGAGGGATAGAGAGAGAGGGAGTGTGTGTGTGCTTGTATGTGTGTGAGAGGGAGGGTGGGGGAGGAGGTGAGAGGGAGAGAGAGCGAGGGGAGGGAGGGGGTGAGATAGAGAGAGAGAGAGAGAGAGAGAGAGAGTGGGGGAGAGGGATAGAGAGAGGGGGCGGAGGGAGAGCGACAGGGAGAGGGGGGCAGAGCGGGAGAGAGAGAGACAAAGACAGAGAATGATATGGGGATAGGGGGGGAGAGAGAGGGGGAGATGGAGGGAGAGGCAGGGGGAAGAGGGAAGGTAATATGGAGAGAGAGAGAGAGTGAGGGGGGGAGAGAGAGAGAGAGAAAGGGAGGGGGATAAGGGGGCGAGATAAGGTGATAGAGAGAGAGGGAGGGGAAGGGTGAAGAGAGAGGGAGGGGGCGGAGGGTGCGGAGAGAGAGAACGAGGGTGAGAGAGAGAGAGAGAGAGAGTGGGGGAGAGGGAGAGGGAGATGGATAGAGAGAGGGAGGGAGGGGCGGTAGAGAGAGAGAGAGAGAGGGGGGGGTGGAAGAGAGAGAGAGAGGGGGGGGGGGAAGAGAGAGAGAGAGAGAGAGAGTGGGGATGGGGAGAGAGAGAGAGAGAGAGAGAGTGGGGATGGGGAGAGAGAGAGAGAGAGAGATTGGGGATGGGGAGAGAGAGAGAGAGAGAGAGAGAGATTGAGTGGGAGAGAGGGACTGTGAGGTTTAGGGGGAGAGGGGGGGATAGAGAAAGGGGGGGGAGAGAGAGGGATAGAGAAAGGGGGGGAGTGAACGAGGGAGAGAGAGAGAGAGATAGGGGGCAAGAGAGTGAGATTGAGAGGGGAGAGAAAGAGACGGTGGGATGAGAGAGAGAGAGGGGAGAGAGAGAGGGAGGGTGGGAGAGAGAGAGAGCGTGTGTGAGAGAGAGAGTGTGTGAGGGTGGGGGAGATAGAGATCTCAAGGGTAGGGGGGAGAGAGAAAGAATGAGAGAGCGAGGGTCAGAGAGAGAGAGAAAGAGAAAGGAGAGGAGAGAGAGAGAGAGAGGGAAGGGGGGAGGGAGGGAGAGAGAGGGAAGGGGGGAGGGAGGGAGAGAGAGAGTGTGTGTATACGTATGTGAGAGAGAGATAGAAAGAGAGGGAGTATGTGTGTGTGTGTGTGTGAGAGAGAGAGAGAGGGAGATAGGGGCGAGAGAGGGAGAGAGGGAGTGTGTGTGTGTGTGTGTGTGTGTGTGAGAGAGAGAGAGAGAGAGGGGAGGGGAGAGAGAGCGAGAGGGGTGAGAGGGGGGGGAGAGAGGGCAGGATCAAGAGAGGGGGCAGGGAGAGAGAGGGAGGGAGAGAGAAAGGCTAGGAGAGGGAGAAAGAGAGTGAGAGAGAGAGTGGGAGAGCGAGAGAGAGTGGGGAGGTGTGTGTGTGTGTGTGTGTGTGAGAGAGAGAGAGAGGGAGAGAGAGAGGCGAGATATAGGGGAGGGGAGAGAGACAGAGAGAGGGGGGGGGAAGAGAGAGAGGGAGAGGGGGAGAGAGAGAGAGAGAGAGAGAATGGGGGAAGAGAGAGGTAGGGAGAGAGAGAGAGAGAATGGGGGGAGAGAGAGAGAGAGATGGATATGGGAGAGAAAGAGAGCGGGGATGAGAGAGAGATGGGGGGATGAGATAGAGAGAGAAAGAGAGAGAGAGAGAGAGAGAGAGAGGGGGGAAAGAGGGGAGAAAAAGAGTATGTGTGTGTGTGTGGGATAGAGAGAGAGAGAGAGGAGAGACAGAGATAGAGAGAGGGAGAGGGGGTGTTATAGAGAGAGAGAGAGAGAGAGAGAGAGAGAGAGAGAGAGAGAGGGAGTGAGTGTGTGAGAGAGATAGGGAGGGATTGAGAGACAGATGGAGTGAGAGAGAGAGAGAGAGAGAGAGATAGAGAGAGGGAATGATTGTATAAGAGAGAGAAAGAGAGTGAGGAAGAGTGAGGAAGAGAGATAAGGGGAGAGAGAGATAGAGAGAGAGGGTTGGTGGAGAGAGAGAGAGATATATATATGGATAGAAAGACGGGGATAGAGAGAGACAGAGGGAAAGAAAGAGAAAGAGAGAGCAAGTGGGAGAGAGCGAGAGAGGGGGTAGAGAGAGAGAGAGTGAAAGAGATAGGGGGGAGAGAGATATATATATAGAGGAGAGAGAGGGGGGAAGGGGGATGGAGAGAGATTTTTGGGGATATAGAGAGGGAGAGAGAGACAGAGGGGGGGGTGGGGAGCTACAAAGAGAGAGAAGGTGGAGAGGCAGAGAGAGAGGGGGGAGATATAAAGGGGGAGAGGTAGAGAGAGAGAGTGAGAGAGGGGTGAAGAGAGAGAGATGGGGGCAATAGAGAGAGAGAGAGCGGGGAGGGAGGGGCGGGGGAGAGAGTAAGAGAGATAGAGAGAGAGAGAGCCAGAGAGAGAGAGAGAGAGAAGGGGGGTGATAAAAAGAGAGAGAGGGGAAAGAGAGAGGGCGGGAGAGATAGTGGGATGGAGAGAGAGATGGGGGGAGAGAGAGAGAGAAATAGATAGAGAGAGCAAGGGAGAGAGAGAGAGAAAGGGAGGGAGTGTGATAGGGATAGAGAGAGGGAGTGTGTGTGTGTGAGAGAAAGGGAGGAATTGAGAGAGAGAGAGAGAGAGAGGGAGGGAGGAATTGAGAGAGAGAGAGAGAGAGAGAGAGAGAGAGGGGGGGAGTGAGTTTGCAAGAGAGAGAAAGAGAGAGAGGGAGAGTGAGGAAGAGATAGAAGGGGGGAGAGAGAGAGAGAGGGTGGGGGATAGAGAGAGAGATAGAGGGTGGGGGATAGAGATATAGATAGGGATAGAAAGAGGGGGATAGAGAGAGAGGGAGGGATAGAGAGAAAAAGAGAAAGTGAGGGGGTAGAGAGTGAGAGAGGGAGAGAGACAGAGAGTGAGAGATAGAGGGGAGAGAGAGAGAGAGGAGAGAGAGAGGGGAAGAGGGATGGAGAGAGAGAGGGGGGAGACAAAGAGGGAGAGAGAGAGAGGGGAAACTACAAAGAGAGAGAAGGGGGAGAGAGAGATAGAGATTGAGCGGGGCAGTGAGAGAGAGTGGGGGAGAGGGAGAGAGAGAGAGAGATAGAGTGGGGAGTGAGAGAGAATGAGAGAGAGAGAGAGAGTGAGAGAGATAGGGACAAAAAGGGAGTGATACAGGGGAGATAGAGAGAGGTGGGAAAGAGAGAGAGAGTGAGAGAGGGAGGGAGAGAGAGAGAGGGAGAGAGGAGAATTATTCTCAACCCTAGGTAACAGATAGGGAATATTCCCTATTGTACATAGTTCCCTCAACCCCAGGAGCCCTCTATCTCAATTACTCATTCTGGGAGCTCAAATAGAGAGGAAGAGTTGGGTCTGTGTCCTCGTTCAAGACTGCTCTCATTTGGTATCTAATGATTCCTATACCTCTAGGAAATCAAATCAAGTGTTACGGTATACCATACATATGTTGGATATTGGGTTCAATGCTCCCCGTGTGTTTCGCAAAATGGACTAACGCCTGCGGGTTTTGGTCTAACGGTAATCGTGATTCCAACAAGTGATATCAGAGTGACATGTCTCGAGTTCAAAACTCGCCCAGCTCTTGTTGGGGGGGAGATTGTTGCACATTGGGTTCAATGCTCCCCGTGTGTTTCGTGACATGGACTAACCGCCTCTCATGGATCGTACCTTTGGTGATTGTAGCGGAGACTATTGCCTGCGGGTTTTGGTCTAATGAAAATAGTGATTCCAACAACATAATCATGAACATCATAGCGAGATAATAATAATAACAAGATACCTTAACCATCCTACCTTTCATGGAGGTTTCAAACATGCATGGATACTATAATCATCCTCCCTCTCACGGAGGTGTCAATCACAAGCCTTAGCTTGTCTCAAACAATTGCACTGTCTCAATAAATGGATAAAATATAGACCCAACTATACAAATTTGGGCTTCTCTCTCATCATAATGTATCCATGTCTTATCTAGATCATGCTCGATAAGCTCTCTAAGAGCTTCTACATCATGCCTCACAACTAGCCTTGGTAGCGGCATTGTACTCGACCTTGTTCCTGCAATGGACATCTCATCCACGATATCATGGCAGATCTCATAATAAGGAAACACACAAATGTGCTCGTCAATACTAATCTCGAACATCATCAGTTCATTCATGAAGCTACATATCATGGGACAAATATCTCAACCATTAAGAGTAGAACAAATAAAAGATGTTTGGTGGAAATTATGAGTGAAGTGGCTAAATAATGAATTCAATCATGTTCTATACACATCATATGCGAATGAATGTTCAAAATGGAACATCAATTCTTCAATCAACTAAAAAATTCCATATTGTAATATTTGAAATCAGAAAACAATAGTAATACAAATAAAATAAAAACAATAATTTTGGGATATCAAAACACCATGAATAGAACCAAAAATAGCTGGGCCAATTTATTAATAAGGAGGTGGAATACAAGTACAACAATGATCAATAGTGATAGCACTCAAGCCAATAGAGATGACTAGAATGACGCTCAAGTTCCCCCACTGAGAACACTGCGTAATTGCTGCTCTGTTGGAGACCCTCACTGTGCTGCCCCTGCTAGAAATGTCGGAAAAGTTGTTGTTGGTTGAAAAGGGGTGCTTATATGAGTCTATTCTGGTGCTCGAAAAATGTTGAGATTTGGACACAGAATTCTACTCACAGAACCCTGAAAAACCGAGAAAGGATTTATGGATTGGCAGACCCCGCAAAATCACATTCCTCGGGCATGAAAACACACTACTACTAGGTATGCAGTGATATGAGCTGAACTGGAAAATAAAATGCTGCAACAACTCCTCCGTAGCTCAACTATTGAAGGGTCGATCCCATCATTGGATTCCAAGTGAAAATGCTATGGAATCTTACCCTCCTCTGGATCTCTCTATTGTTGTACTGCGTAAGTCACTGGGTTTCTATGCTGCTTAAGAGGGTTGCAAATGGACAAATTCTAGAATACTAAAATCTGCTCACAAGATCGAAGGACTCCTCTTCTAAGCAGGATCTTGAAGTCCCTCAAGGACAAGGTTGGGATTTCTTCTTAACAATCCTTTGCTATTCTGGAAAAATTCACACTCCCTAACATGTCGGAGTACGTCCGCCTTGAGGCCTCTCTATGAGAACCTCTCTCTGATGGCTTGATATGTTTTAGTGAATCTCTGATGGCCTAAAAGCGATGAATTGTATGCCACGTGAAAAATATTCTCCTTGAGCTGAGAGGTTCCGGTAATATATGACGTCATCCATCACCCGATACCTGTCATCAGTCAGCTACCCATCTAGTATCTCACATGCACAATGGTCCTTAGAATACTCTACTAACAGTTGGGCCCTCTAATCTGTATCAATGCTCATTAGGGACAATACAGTTGGTCTCTGTGATAAGTCATCAGATACCACATTTTTCTTCTCTTGGACATACTTGATGTCGAAGTCATAAGCCTGAATTTTGATAACCCACTTTTGTTCCCTCTCTTGCAACTGCTTTTGCTCAAGAAAAAACTAGAGACTGTTGTGGTCTGTCCTCACCCGAAATTTGTTGCCCACCAAATATTGTTGGAACTTATCCAACGCATGCATGATGGCCATCATCTCTTTGTCGTATATCGAATACAACCTCTCATGTGGCAAGTAATTCTGACTCTCGAAAGCTATAGGGTGACCTCCTTGCATCAACAATGTGCCAACTCCCTCTCCTGAAGCATCACACTCTAGCATAAAGGGATGCATGAAATCTGGTAATCGAAACACCAGACAGTTGCTCATTACCTCCTTTAGCCTTTCAAAGGCCCTCTACATAGTGTCTGTCTATCCTAAGGCTCCTCTCATGGTGAGATCCGTGAGGGGTGTTGCTTGCTCAAAAAATTCCTTGACAAACTTATAGTAGGTGCAAATTCCTGCAAAGGCCCAAAGTTCTGTCACATTCCTTGGTACCAGCCAATCCTGAATGGCGCAGATCTTCTCCTCATGGACCCTTACACCATATACTCCAATGATATTCCCTAGGTAGAGAATCTATGTAAGTACAAATTCACACTTGGAGAGTATGGCATAAAAATGTTGCTCCTCCAAAATGCGTAATACTACCTCAATATGCTGCAAATGCTCCTCCAAAGTGCAGTTGTAAATGGGGAAGTTGCCAAAGAACACCAACACAAACTTCCTCAGTGACCATGGAAGATGTGGTTCATACAAGACTGAAAAGTGGCTGAATCATTGGTTATCCCAAATGGCATCACCAAGCACTCGAAGTGGCCATAGTGGCATTTTAATGCAGTCTTTGGGACATCCTAGTCCTCACCTTGATCTGATGGTACCCCGACTCCAAATTGATTTTAGGAAATAACTTCGATCCCCGCAGCTCATCCATCAGCACATTAATCATGGGGATGGGGTATCTGTTCTTCATTTTCTTCTAAGAGAGAGAGAGAGAGAGAGAGAGAGAGAGGGTGGTGATAGAAAGATGGGAAGAGAGAGAGACAAAGAGAGAGAGAGAGAGAGATAGAGAGAGAGAGAGAGAGGGGATGAGAGGGAGAGAGAGAGAGAGGGGGGGGGAGAGAGAGAGGGGGGGGGAGAGAGAGAGGGGGGATAGAGAGAGAGAGAGAGAGAGGGGGCGGGGGGAGAGAGAGAGAGAGAGAGGGGGGGCGGGAATAGAGAGGGAGAGAGAGAGAGAGGGGGGGAGCAGGGGAAGAGAGATAGAAAGAGAGAGGGGGGGGGGAGTGAGGGAAGAGAGAGAGAGGGGGGATGGAGGGGGAGAGAGAGAGAGAAGGGGGGATGGAGGGAGAGAGATAAAGAGAGAGAGAGAGGGAGAGAGGGAGATGAAGAGAGATAGAGAGAGAGAAAGGGTGTGTGTGTGTGTGTGTGTGTGATAGAGAGAGATAGAGAGAGAGAGAGAGAGGGGGTGAGAGAGAGAGAGAAAGAGAGAGTGAGAGAGGTGGTGGGAGAGAGAGAGAGAGAGAGATAGGGGGGGGTGGAAGAGGGAGGATAGAGATAGAGGGGGGAGAGAGAGAGGTGGTGAGAGGGAGAGAGAGAGAGAGAGAGAGAGAGAGAGAGAGAGAGAGAGAGTGGGGGGAGATATGGAGGGAGATAGAGAGAGAGATAGGGGACAAGAGAGAGAGATGGAGAGGGGAGAGAAAGAGAGGGGAGGACAAGAGATAGAGATCGAGAGCGAGAGAGTGAGAGAACGAGGGTGGGGGAGAGTGGGATAGAGAGATATAGCGCGAGGGTGGGATATAAAGAGAGAGCGCGCAAGGGTGGGGTGGGGGGAGAGAGAGAGAGAGAGAGAGAGAGAGATGTTAGTGTCTCATGATTTGGCAGATTGGTAAACCAAATGACAGGGTAACATCAGACCATTCTTTGAAGTCCTAGGACCTAGGCTTCCTGGACTCAGAGAGGGTTGTCTCTATTATGCAATGGATGTGAACTTGTTCACTTTGGGTGATTGATTTTAGGCTAGTTGTTAAGTGTAGGTTTGTTTTTTTGTTTTGTATTGGAGTAAGATGATCAAGTAGGATAGGTTGAGTGAGAGGTTATCAAATCAATGGGAAATGGAGTCTATGAATTTATTGATATCTTGGTAGCGAATCGGGGTACATCACAGGGAAAATCTAGTGTAGTTAATGGATCTTTTATGTTTATGTGTGAAGTGAAATGGACAATAAGTTTGGGAACCAAGGTAGGGCAAAGGGCAGTTAAGAATCCTTTGTCAAATACCTATGAACAGGGAGGCCTTTAATATTGATAAGCAAAAGATACTAATCATGAGATAGGGCGCACCATTTACTCAGTGACAATACTTTTAAACAAATAAACTTTCAAGATAAACAATCAAGTAAAACATGGAAGCAAGACAACTTATCTAACTTCAATGCTTCAACTTTCAAGATTTGAAAACATATAAGAGACAAATAGCATCAATAAATGAATATGGAACGCCTAAACATCATTCATTAAACTATAAAGAATTTCGAGGCAAACTGATAAGCATATTCAAAGGGCAAGATCGAAACAAGACCTCTTTTACTTACCCTAAAAATCAATACATCAAAGAGAGATTCCAAGAAAGAGTTTAGATAGCCTTAAACAAGCAGGGCTTACCATGAATCATGTTTATAAACTAGCATATTAATCCAACAATGAAATAGACAAGCTTAGGTGGGCCTAAAGAGTAATGAAGAATTCTTTAAGTTAACCCAGCAGAAGAAAACATGAAAACAATAGCTAACAGGAGGACTGAGGTGCCTCAAGCAACATTTCTCATCCTATACTTTTCTGAGCTATTTCAATATAGAAATATGGACATATGAAAACAAGAAAAATATGAACATATGAGAGATACATCACCATTAACTAAACTCAGGGATCCTGCAAGCAAGCCTTCATCACCATCAATCAAGGCAATCCATCCATAAGCTCCACAACACTAAATTGTTCTTCAACTCCCAAAAACCATGTATTGCTCTTAAAAAAATAAAGTTCCCAACCATTTACAATGAATCCTCATGCTATATATAATAAGAAAGGAGGAGGAAGACCAAAGAGAGTATCTAGAATCCTATTGGCCAACAAGAAATATCCGAAGTTGTCCTTGAGGCTTTGCAAGGCCCAAGGCACAAAATATCTAACAACTATCTTTTATGGCCAAAAATAGCAATTTGATTGACTTTTAAGGACTGAAAAGCATATGAAAACTTTCCAAATGCACATTCCTCCCAGTCATCTACAGGAGCACAACACACTGTGTCAAAAATTGAAATTATGTTAGTAGCGCAGCACAGAAATAGGCCTTTTTGCAGCAGTGTTTTGGAGGCCTTCCTGATGTCGAAAAAGGCTTCGTGATGGCTCGTTGGAAAGAAATTGAAGTCTGATTTCCAGATATACCTTCATCTCTACAATCTGACCTTTGAAAGTAGTCCAAAAAGTGAAATTTTCAAGACTTCCAGGAGCACAACACATGCTCAGAAAAGTGGGCAGAATGGTGAAAAAATGAGTGTTTTTGAACCTTTTGGGGGATCAAAACAACTCCATTTGAGCTAAAAATTTGTGAGAATAATCCTCTAATTATGGGGAATCCAAAAATGCAAACCTCCCCTCCTGAATATGCCTTGGGAAAAAGCGCAACACACGGTGTGCTGCGCTCCTAGCCTCAAAATTTGAAAAAAAAAAAGTTGTTCAATTTCTCCCAAATTTGGTAGGTATGTGCCTAATGGGTCCCGGGAGATCTATAGATAATCTTGGGCCAAAATACCAATCCTAGTTTGGTATTTTTCTTCTTTTGGTGTCGAGCCCTCATTTTGGGCAGTTTTGGGTTTTTTCCTTGCAAAGTGGTTTCTTCGTTCATAGTGCTTAGTCATTCTCCTCTGCAAGTTAAAATATTTGTTGGCCTTCTCTAGTTTTGTCTCAAGATGTATGTTGGACCTCTCAAGCCATGATTCCTTGTTATGCTCAATTTCTATGGCAAGGAGTTCAGTGAGGGGAAATTGTTGTGCTTGGCTGATTCTTGCTCCCTCTCTCATGCCAAAGCCTTTCTTAGACCCATAGTTCTAGGCCTCCTTCTAGACTGACCCTCCACATCCTCACTTTATTCACAGGTGCCCATATATTCTTGCAACTTCACTTGTGCTCTTTGAGCCTCTTTTCGGTATTTGAGAGCCCTTGCTTCATAGATGGTCTACTGGCCACTCATTTGTTTGTTTTTTATTTGCAAGAAGTGAATGAGATCCTTTGACCTTTATAATTCAACTTCCAAGTCCTCGATCTGTGCATTCCTATCTTGTACGAGAAAGTTTGCAATTGTTGTCTCATTTTCCTCATCACTGTCTATGTGAATGAGCTCAAATTCTCTCTCCTCTTCATGATTGTCATCTTCCTCTTTCACTTGTTGCTTACCTTTGTCTTTCCTTTGAATTGAGGAGGATGGCATGGCCCCTTTCCATTTGGAGTTAGAAAACACATGCCTCTCTCCTCTTTGATAGGTAATGGGGAAAGGTGTAACAAGTTTCACTTGCAAACCTTGTTCATTAGTGACCTTAGGACTGCTTTTCTGCTTATGGATGATCTTTGTGTGTGCATCTTTCTCAACTTGCTCTTGACTGCCCTTTTGATAAGCATTCTCATTATATCTTATGCCATCATCACTGTTAAGACCCTTAGGACTATCATCCTCTATTTTTGCAATGCTAGAGGTGTCTTTATCATTTCTTGGTATATATTCATCTCCATGACTGTCCTCTTCTTCATCTTTTGACCCATTGTATTCACTGTCTAACTCAAACCTTATATTATTGTTTGTACTCTTTGTAGGGTTACTTTCTTGGGCACCCTCATTAGTCTTTCCCTTACTCTGATGGTCATTTTCTTCTTCACTAGGTGAGTTCTCTAGGTTGGTTTCTTCTTCACTGTCATGTTCATCATCTTCATTATTTGGCTCATGATCTTCATTTTTTTGCTCACTGAAATCACTTTCAAACTCTGCTTATTGGCTACCTTTG
>CM076576.1:676932029-676939529 GCA_034641835.2 Pinus albicaulis
TCTCTCTCTCTTCCTCCCTTTCCTCCCTCTATCTCCCTCCCTCTGCCTCTCGCTCTCTCCCTCCTTATACCTCTCGCTCTCTCCCTCTCGCTCTTTCCCTCTCTCCCTCCTGCTTCCTCTCTATCTCTCTCTTACTCCTTCTCTCCCTCCCTCCTTCCCTCTCTCTTACTCCTTCTCTCCCTCCCTCCTTCCCTCTCTCCCTCTCTCTTTCTCCCTCCCTTTGTCCCTCCCTCCTTGAAATCCTCTTTCTCTTGTGCTATCTC
Organism: Pinus albicaulis; assembly: GCA_034641835.2. Taxonomy (NCBI): domain Eukaryota; kingdom Viridiplantae; phylum Streptophyta; class Pinopsida; order Pinales; family Pinaceae; genus Pinus; species Pinus albicaulis. The sequence goes on from CM076576.1 coordinate 676,932,293, forward strand.
CACCCATCGTGCCACTCACCCTCCCTCTCCCTCTCTCACTAGTTCTCTCAATTTATCTCTCTCTCTCCCTCCTCTCTGCTATCTCCCTCTCTCACCCCAATCTTTGTCTCCTTTGATTTCTCCATTCTCCCTCTAGCTATTTCTAATTAATTTTCTCTATTTCCCTCTCATTTTGTTCATCTCCCCCCACATGTATCCCCTTTAATTCTCACTTTGTGTGTGTATCTCTCTCTTGTGCACCCTACCCTTCTCTCCTTCAATTTCTCTAGTCTCCTTCTACCTCTTTCTCCTTCACTTTCTCCCTTTTCCTCTTTGAAGAATCTGCCTTACCTCCCCTTCCTCACTCACTTTGTGTGTTTCTCTCTCTTACTAGGTCACTTTCTTCCCCCATCCCACTTTTAAAAAGATTGCAATATTAAAATAACAAAAAAAATATCCATTTTAAGATATTAAAATTTAAATATATGTAAAGCTGAATATCATAAAATAATTGCTCTAATAAAACGTATAATACATTATAGCTTTTTTTTTATATAATTATTTTTTAAATAGAAAATTTAAAAAGAACACATGGACCATACTTTTATGTAAAAGATATATAATGAAAAATAAAATGTGAATGGATAAAAGAAGAAAAACATCATAGGTATGCTAGTGAGAAAAAACATCATGAATCTAGACTAGTATGGGAATAGAAAGATAGGTGTGGCATGGGGCAGCCGCCATAGGGAAAAAAAGGTAAAAACTTAGAAATTCTATAAAGCCAAGAAATGCAAACAGAAATATGAGTATCATATGTAAACAAAAGCATTGCCTAACTAGGAAGCGGAGTATGCAAACATAAATTTGAGTATGGTGTTATTAACTCTAATTAGAAACATCTTTGCGAATATAAATTTGTTATATGAAATTAACCTAATATATTTAATTCAACAATCCTTGTAACTCTTTACCATTAAAATTATAAAGAACTATTTCAACGCTGAAATCTTCAAGTATATCCTTCAACTTAAAAAAATCATTGAAATATATCCCTAAATTAAAAAAAAAAATCAGTGAAGTGTATAAAGAACTATTTTGACACCGAAATCTTTACCTGTATCCTTCAACTTCAAAAAAATCAATGAAATATATCCTTCAATTTCAAAATAAATTTAGTGAAGCCTGTAGAAAATGACAATAGCTTAGGCAACTTGTCCTTACCTTAATAGCATTGATTGCAGCTCATGCTTTGTCCATACAGCGGACGGCCTATGGTCTTGTGATCAATGGCCTTCCTCAATTTTACCTCTCAAGCGGTGGAACATCTTTATTCAAAAAAAAATCCTCAATGGACTGGTGTTCCCTCCACCAAACGTAACCCACCATGGACTATCGTTGCTGCTACCAAATACAACAAATCACAGACTCTTCCCACTGCACACATATAAACAGAGAGCGCAGGAAGCTGCATGGGAGAGAAGTGGAGAGAAATATCTAAACCACAATGAAATTTAAATTGCATTTCAACTTGAGGCTGTTTTTTTTACCACCATCTTTTTTGCATATTCTGACAGGAAACAACTAGATGAAATTCAAATTTCGAAATTGCATTTCAACTTCAGGATCGGCATTGGCGAGTTTTTGTGCATCTTTTGGTTTCTGACGATAAAGTTTCAGTAATTGACCACTCCAACGTTCATATTTCAATTTTGTAGACGTGCAGCATTTTCATTATAAATTTTGTGTTACACGTCGAACATTTTAATTAGAATGTTTGTGTATGAGTGGATTATGTTAAAAATATCTCCGATCATGAGCCACGTCTTTCAACCAGCTCTTCCTTTTCTGAGCTGAACAGACCACTCCAATTAGTTGAAACAATGTTCCACGGACCACTCCAACTGGTTGCAAAAACAACTAAGTTGCGTTTGATTTTATTTTTATTTTTCTATAATATGGATATTTTCTTTATTTTTTAACCATTATGATATCTTAAATAATAAAACATTTGATTGCGTTGACCATGTTAGATTAAATATTCAACCTGTCATTTTAGAGAGCATATCATTTAGTATTGAATATGCTTTAAATTGTGAAGAATGTTACTAATTATTTTGGAAATATTATCGTTATATGTTTATTATTTTAATATTTAAAATAAAGAATAATTAAAAATTTTAATCACCCGTTCATTTATAAATTATGAGAAAGATATTTATATATCTGGTATAAAATTAATGATACTTTGAAAATAAAGTAAATATTTCTGATGTTGTAAAATGTAGTTATATTTGTAAATTATAAAATTGGTATTTGATTATCTATTTACAATAAAATAAAGTAAATATTTCTCATGTTGTAAAATGTAGTTATGTTTGTAAATTATAAAATTGGTATTTGAGTATTTATTTACAATAGGTATAATCAATAGGTACAATCAATTGTATAAAAGCTAAATATTATTTATTTTTATTTATTTTTCAAATATTTTTGCAAAATGTGATTGCATTTTATGATTAAAATTCTTGAGATATGTTTTATTTTTAAATTATATATTAATTGTTTACAATTAATAATAATAATAATATAAAATAAAGTTATAATTGATTTATTTTTTATTATTATTTTTGGATAATATAAGTACATCATAAGCTAAATGTTTTGATGTTTATTATGAATCAATGTTTGCTAAATATTATTAACTATTTAATTTAATAAACTATGTTAATATATATGTATTTCATAATTTGAAGACATACAATAACCAATAAGAATATAATAGTTTTCTTTTGTTTTATTCACATTACATCTTAATTAACAACATATTCGTAACCATTATAACTTTAACTTTTTAATAAAAAATATATAAAATCAAACTAATTAAACATATGTAATGCATAAATTTGAGGACATGTTATTATAATTTTATCATTTAATTGTTTTGGTAAGTAAGAGGTTAAGTTGTAAATATATTAAATGAGAGAATAATTTATCTTATTTATGTATAATTGGGTAGAGAGACTCATTATTTTGGGAGGCTGAAGGCAATGTGTAAGCATGTCCTCGCTCAACATGGAGTTGATACATGATACCTCTTAAAATATGAATAAAATATTCTCTAAATAGAAAAACAATGTGAGCTATAATGAAAAAGAAAAAATAAATATGATATGCATGCTTAATTATTTGTTCATATGACCTAATAAAATTTCATGAAAAGTAGTTAGAAGTAAACAAAAAAATTATGTGAGTACAATTTTTAAACCTTATATATTTAAAAAAATATGTGAACAGGTGATAACAACTTCATATATATCTATAATGAGAAAAATGTTAAAAAAATATATTTTAAAGTTTTATAAAATAAAATGCCCCATGTGGATTATGAATCAAATATTTTAATGTAAATTAATATTCACTTATACTTGAAAATATAGTAATAAACAAAAAACCATTTCAATGCACATCTTTTATAACCTCTATAGCATTCAAAAATAAGATTTAAACAATGAAAAATTACATAGAAGAAATTTGATCCCTCTTGGCTGCAGTTAGATCAGTTCTTAAAACATATATATATTAATTCTTAAAATAATTGTTTTATATATGGGTTGGCTAGACTCTAGGAGTTTTTAAATGGGTTGGTTTGACCCTAGGGGTTTTAATGGTTTACATAATTGTTGAGCGGAGGTGGGTCCCTTGTTCCATAAACAAGGGGACTCCTACATCAATGTTTGGTTTGGTCATGACCTTAAAATTGGATGATAATAATAATAATTATACAACTTGAGTGACCCTAATGGTTAACAACATGTCTCTCCTCCTAAGAAATTGCAAATTCAAAGCTAGAGAGTGTAGAGTGTGGATTTTAGAAAAAATAAACCAAAAAAATCCACAAAACTTTTTTTTTTTTTTTTTTTGGTAAGCTTCATAGGACCTTTCATTTACGATAATATAAAGGGCAGAGAGTCATACAGTAAAAAACCCACGCAATGACCTCAGCCTGCCTGAAGGAAACCAGGTCTGTTGGCCACTACAACGAGTTGTAAGAAGACCAAAAACAAAATTGTCTAAGCCTATATCTAACAGCTTTAAGGGCTATTGTATGTCCAAAATAATTATAGCAAAGAGCAAAAAGATAGCTAACAGAACCGAAAATTACAAGAAAGGAGTTAACCAACTAAAGCAGCAGCCGAAGTAGTATCAGCTTGCCCAAGCACCTGTGGCCTACGATGAAGGAGCTACACCTGCTGTTCCAACTTGCCCACCTGATCATTCAACTGGATCTGTACCTTGGAGATGGCATGCATATCCATCTTCAGCTGTTGCAACTCAAAAAGAATGGAAGAGGTAAGACTCTGCTTCTCAGTTGCTGCCAAAGCCTTTGCAAGGATACACTTCATCTTCCAGTATGTCTTGATGGATTGCTGGAAGAGAAAAACACGTCCTTCAGTATTACCTGGATCAGTTAAAAAGTCCAGATGGGAGAGCTGTTCATCCATAGTCACCTCTTCACTGTCAGTTTCTACCTCCCATCCTTGAATTGTAGATTTAATATTATCCTGATTGCCAGATTCGTAAACCTGAGCCAGCTCTTGTACAACCTCTGTATTTGTTTTGCGGCCCCGTCGACTGGTTCCTTCCCCAGGCTTGGTATACCGATCGCGTTTGGGCCTCCTAGGATGCGATTTCACCATACTCGCAAGTGAGAATCGTGCAAAGAGGCATGTGACCGCATGCACAGGAAAGAGCAGATAAGTGAAGAGTGAAGAGAACTGCAGAAGAACATGTCCAATATGTTGAACCACCCTCCGAAAAGCAGCAGTAAAGGGAACAGAAGGCCATCTATAAAGAAACATAGAGAACAGATATTAACGAAAAGACATCACCACCAAAATTATACCAGAGACAGTGAACCAATAGGTAACACCAGAGCGTCGTGGAGAATGAACAGAGAAATCAAAATAGGAAACGTGCACAATGTCAAAGCAAACGCATGATAACTGTTGAGTCAAAACCCTTGAGAACAGAGATATCTACATAAACCGCTAGAAATTGCAACCCAACGATAGCAGTGCCATATGGGAGAAAATGTGTAACTGAAGAGAACTCCAATTTCAACCCATCAGCAACCAACTCATATGTAAAGGAATATATAGCTGCAGAAAATGCCGAAAAATGTAGGCTAGCAGAAGCAATGATACAAAATGCTTGTAGATTAAAATAACAGTTGCATGAACCTCGGCCCAAGAAACCAAAAAAAAGTCAGAGCAGTGGCAACTTTTAAGAGAGGTAATCCCATGCATGCACTGCCGAAGAGAAACAGTTGGAGCAATAGACCAAAAAACCACTTCCTTTGAGAATAAAAGTTCACATCCCACAGAAGAGCATACATCCGGTATGAAAGGAAAACAGGGCCATGGAAATATAGAATGCGAAGCAAATTGATAGCTATCGTGTCCCCAAAACACCAGAGGAAAAACTGGGGGGCTACGGAAATGAGGTTCGACCTCCCCCGTATGCCCAATACTAAAGACAACCCATGTAGAACGGAAACTCTGAAGCAACAGAACCGGATGCATGCAAGGAAACTAAAGTAAATCGAACAGAGAATCATACTGTGAGGCAGAAGTATCTAGAAAGAAAAATGCCATTACATACCACAGACACCGCCAAAGGGAACGCGCACAGAGAACAGAGGCCCAAACCTGCAACAATATTCCAAGAGAGATGTGGAAGAGAATGTGGAAGACGGGGCAAAAACCAACCTGGAAATGCTCGATTGTCCACATAAAACAAGGAATGAATGCACCTGACAAGGCATTAAGCATACCAACTGGCCTGGGCATGCAAAGTAATGGCGAGGTGAGTGCATCGATCCAATACATCCACGAAAGGCCCATAAGCATAATGGGCCAGCGATGCAGCCAACACGTGGTTGGAAGCAATCAACCTCAACCTCTACTCACCCCAATCGGGGGAAAAATCCACAAACTTTCAAAAATGGCACTAAAAACAATTTATATTAAAATTAAATTATAATTAATAAAATATTTAATAGTATTCAATTTAATTTATATAAATAATTAAAAAAAAATATTTTAAATGCAAATTTTGACACTTATTAATGAATTAAATATGAAAATAAAATACCTAATAAAATGAGTATAAAAATATAAATATATGGAGGGTGTTTCCACTTTGACTACTGCTATGACTAGTATTTCAAGGGAGGTTATTTATTTATTTACTAATTACACGAGTATAAAAATCTAAATATATGGAGGGTGTTTCCACTTTGACCACGGCTATGACTAGTATTTCAAGGGAGGATATTTATTTATTTATTTACTAATTACACTTTGATTATATATTATTATTTGTCTCATTCATCACTTTATCATTTCCTAGAATTTAAAAATTTAAATAATGTATCACAAAATATTATTATAGTCTAATTCAAGGGATTAGTTGAACTAGTTTTCTTTAACATTAATTGGTGTTTAGATAGTTTCACTTAGGCATGGGAGAGTTGAATATTTTGGATGGCATTAGTTCAATTAGTTTTGGTTAACATTAATTTGTATTTAGAAAGTTATACTTATATATAGGAGAGTTTAATATTTTGGATGGCGTGAATTAGTTTACACCTATAAATTTATTAAGCATTAAGGATATTATTGACAAATAAATTTATTAAGAATACTATTGACAAATGTGAAAATTATATCAGTTCTTTCTAAAAACTTAAGAATTTAGTTTTAGTATAGGAAAATTTTAAAATTTTATATTTATACCATGAGTGTAAAAAAAATCTTATTTTTAAATTGACACAAATGTTTGATGATATTATTGTAAAATTCTTCTAATTTATAATAATTATATATAGATTCTAGAATTTTTAGTGATATTTTAGGAAAATTAGTAGAATGAAAAATAGTACTCGTTAAAATAAAAAATATTATTTCTTAGAATTCGACTTGGTACTTGGAATGAGCCATGAATGAAAATAGTAAACAACAAAAATAGAGTTCTTTTTTACCCTCCTATGCTCATTTTTTAAAATTTCAATAATCTCAACCTTTTTAAAATGGGTTAAGATTAAGAAGAAATGGAATAAGATTAAGAAGAACTATGTTTTTATCCATCACATTGAACTATATTTTTTTGAGAAATTTCTAGTAAGTTTGGGAAAAAAATTATGAAAAAAAATTCCTTTTCATCATTTTTTTAATTACTCCATTAGAATCACAAT
>CM076576.1:676942029-677002029 GCA_034641835.2 Pinus albicaulis
TCTCTCCCGCTCGCTCTTGATAAAGCCGCTTGTGATATGCTTTATTTTTAAATTATATATTAATTTTTTACAGTTAATAATAATAATAATATAAATAAATTTATAATTGATTTATTTTTTATTATTATTTTTGGATAATATAAGTATATCATAAGCTAAATGTTTTGATGCTTATTATGAATCAATGTTTGCTAAATATTTTTAACTATTTAATTTAATAAACTATGTTAATATATATGTATTTCATAATTTGAAGACATACAATAACCAAGAATCTAATAGTTTACTTTTGTTTTATTCACATTACATATTATTTAACAACATATTCGTAGCCATTATAACTTTAAATTTTTAATAAAAAATATATAAAATCAAAATAATTAAACATATGTAATGCATAAATTTGAGGACATGTTATTATAATTTTATCATTTAATTGTTTTGGTAAGTAAGAGGTTAAGTTTTAAATATGTTAAATGAGAGAATAATTTATTTTATTTATGTATAATTGGGTAGAGAGACTCATTCTTTTGGGAGCCTAAAGGCAATGTGTAAACATGTCGTTGCTCAACATGGAGTTGATACATGTTACCTCTTAGAATATGAATACAATATTCTCTAAATAGAAAAACAATGTGAACTAAAATAAAAAAGAACAAAGAAATATGATATGCATGCTTAATTATTTTTCCATATGACCTAATAAAATTTCATGAAAAGTAATTAGAAGTAAACAAAAAAATTATGTGAGTACAATTTTTAAACCTTATATATTTAAAAAAATATGTGAACAGGTGATAACAACTTCATATATATCTATAATGAGAAAAAATGTTAAAATAATATATTTTAAAGTTTTATAAAATAAAATGCCCCATGTGGATTATGAATAAAATATTTTAATGTAAATTAATATTCACTTATACTTGAAAATATAGTAATAACCAAAAAACCATTTCAATGCACATCTTTTGTAACCTCTATAGCATTCAAAAATAAGATTTAAAAAATGAAAAATTACATATAAGAAATTTGATCCCTCTTGGCTCAAGTTAGATTAGTGCTTAAAACATATCTATATTAATTCTTAAAATAATTGTTTTATATATGAGTTTGCTTGACCCTAGGAGTTTTTAAATGGTTTGGTTTGACCCTAGGGTTTTTAATGGTTTACATAATTGTTGAGCGGAGGTGGGTCCCTTGTTCCATAAACAAGGGGACTCCTACATCAATGTCTGGTTTGGTCATGACCTTAAAATTGGATGATAATAATAATAATTATACAACTTGAGTGAGCCTAATGTTTAACAACATGTCTCTCCTCCTAAGAAATCTTAAGTTCAAAGCTAGAGAGTGTAGAGTGTGGATTTTAGAAAAAATAAACCAAAAAAATCCACAAAATTTCAAAAATGACACTAAAACCAATTTATATTAAAATTAAATTATAATTAATAAAATATTTAATAATATTCATATAAATTTATATAAATAATTAAAAAAAAAATATTTTAAATGCAAATTTTGACACTTATTAATGAATTAAATATGAAAATAAAATACCTAATAAAATGAGTATAAAAATCTAAATAAATGGAGGGTTTTTCCACTTTGACCACTGCTATGACTAGTATTTCAAGGGAGGTTATTTATTTATTTACTAATTACACATGAGTATAAAAATCTAAATATATGGAGGGTGTTTCCACTTTGACCACGGCTATGACTAGTATTTCAAGGGAGGTTATTTATTTATTTACTAATTACACTTTGATTATATATTATCATTTGTCTCATTCATCACTTTATCATTTTCTAGAATTTAAAAATTTAAATAATGTATAACAAAATATTATTATTGTCTAATTCAAGGGATTAGTTGAACTAGTTTTCTTTAACATTAATTGGTGTTTACATAGTTTCACTTAGGCATGGGAGAGTTGAATATTTTGGATGGTGTTAGTTCAATTAGTTTTCGTTAACATTAATTTGTATTTAGAAAGTTATACTTATATATATGAGAGTTTAATATTTTGGATGGTGTGAATTAGTTTACACCGATAAATTTATTAAGGATTAAGGATATTATTGACAAAAATTTTTTATTAAGAATACTATTGAAAAATGTAAAAATTATATCAGCTTACTATAAAAACTTAAGAATTTAGTTTTAATATAGGAAAATTTTAAAATTTATATTTATACCATGAGTGTAAAAAAAAATCTTATTTTTAAATTGACACAAATTTTTGAGGATACTATTGTAAAATTCTTCTAATCTATAATAACTATATATAGATTCTAGAATTCTTAGTGATATTTTAGGAAAATTAGTAGAATGAAAAATAGTATTCGTTAAAATAAAAGATAGTAAACAACGAAAATAGAGTTTTTACTTACCCTCCTAGGCTCATTTTTTAAAATTTCAATAATCTCAACCTTTTTAAAATGGGTTAAGATTAAGAAGAAATGGAATAAGATTAAGAAGAACTAAGTTCTTATCCATCACATTGAACTATATTTTTTTGAGAAATTTCTAGTAAGTTTGGGAAAAAAATTATGAAATAAATTTCCTTTTTATGATTTTTTCAATTACTCTATTAGAATCACAGTATTATTTATTTATTTATTTATTTTTAGCTTAAAATGATTACTCTGTTTCCCTAATAGCCTTTCACATTTAGGGAACCAATGACAAATCAATGAAACAGAAAAGCCAAAAAATGATGGGTTCCCATATTCATATGTAAAGAGAAGCATCGCCTAGATAAGAAGTGGAGTATGCAAACAGAAATCTGAGTATGGTGTTATTAACACTAATTAGAAACATCTTTGCAAACATAAATTTTTTATATGAAATTAATCTACTAAATTTAATTCAACAATCTTTGTAACTCTTTACCTTTAAAATTATAAAGAACTATTTCAACACTGAAATCTTCAAGTATATCCTTCAACTTAAAAAATTCATTGAAATATATCCGTAAATTTCAAAAAAAAATTAGCGAAGTGTATAAAGGACTATTTGAACACTGAAATCTTTAATTGTATCCTTCAACTTCAAAAAAATCAATGAAATATATCCTTCAATTTCAAAATAAATTTAGTGAAGCGTGTAAAAAACGACAATAGCATAGGAAACTTGTGCTTACATTAATATCATTGATTGCAGCTCACGCTTTGTCCATACAACTGTCTGAAATGGTGAAAACTTGGAACTCTATGTTACCTCTCAAGCAGTGGAACATCCTTATTCAAGAGAAATCCTCAATGGACTGGTGTTCTCGTTGCCGCTACCAAACACAACCTATCACAGACTCTTCCCACTGCACACATATAAACAGAGAGCCATATCTAACAGAGAAGTGGAGAGACATATCTAACAGAGACAACTATATGAAATTCAAATTTGAAAGGGCAAGGGAGAGACGTGGAGAGACATATCTAAACCACAATGAAATTTAAATTGCATTTCAACTTGAGGCTGTTTTTTTCACCACGAGCGTTTTTGCATATTCTGACATATTCTGACAGGAAACAACTAGATGAAATTCAAATTTCGAAATTGCATTTCAACTTCAGGATCGACATTGGCGAGTTTTTGTGCATCTTTTGGTTTCTAACGGTAAAGTTTCAGTAATTGACCGCTCCAACGTTCATATTTCAATTTTGTAGACGTGTAGCATTTTCATTATAAATTTTGTGTTACACATCGAACATTTTAATTAGAATGTTTGTGTATGGCTGGATTATGTTAACAATTAGTTGAAACAATGTTCCACGGACCACTCCAACTGGTTGCAAAAACAACTAATCTCTCAAGTTGTTCAAACATTGTTGCTTTTGATTTTATTTATTTATTTATTTTTATTTATTTATTTATTTTTTTTTATTTTTTTTTATAATATGGATATTTATTTTTATTTTTTAACCATTATAATATCTTAAATAAAACATTTGATTGCATTGAACATGTATTAGATATTCAACCTGCCATTTTAGAGAGCATATCACTTAGTATTGAATATGCTTTAAATTTTGAAGAATGTTACTAATTATTTAGGAAATATTATAGTTATATGTTTATTATTTTAATATTTAAAATAAAGAATAATTAAAACTTTTAATCACCCGTTACTTCATTTGTAAATTATGAGAAAGATATTTATATATTTGGTATAAAATTAATCATATGTTGAAAATAAAGTAAATATTTCTCATGTTGTAAAATGTAGTTATATTTGTAAATTATAAAAAGTAAATATTTCTCATGTTGTAAAATATAGTTATATTTGTAAATTATAAAATTGGTATTTGAGTATCTATTTACAATAAAATAAAGTAAATATTTCTCATATTGTGAAATGTAGTTATGTTTGTAAATTATAAAATTGGTATTTGAGTAGATATAATCAATTATACAAAAGCTAATTTTTTTTTTTCTTTTTCAAATATTTTTGCAAAGTGTGATTGAATTTTTATGATTAAAATGCTTGTGATATGTTTTATTTTAAAATTATATATCAATTTTTTATAATTAATAATAATAATAATAATATAAAATAAAGTTATAATTTATTTATTTTTTATTATTATTTTTGGATAATATATGTATATTATAAGATAATGTTTTGATGCTTATTATGAATCAATGTTTGCTAAATATTATTAACTATTTAATTTAACAAACTATGCTAATGTACATGTATTTCATAATTTGAAGACATACAATTACCAATAAGAATCTAATAGTTTCCTTTTGTTTTATTCACATTACATCTTAATTAACAACACATTCATAACCATTATAACTTTAACTTTTTAATAAAAAAATATATAAAATCAAAGTAATTAAACATATGTAATGCATAAATTTTAGGACATGTTATTATAATTTTATCATTTAATTGTTTTTGTAAGTAAGAGGTTAAGTTCTAAATATGTTAAATGAGACAATAATTTATTTCATTTATGTATAATTGAGTAGAGAGACTACTAATAAGAATCCAATAGTTTCCTTTAGTTTTTTTTCACATTACATCTTAATTAACAACATATTCATGACCATTATAACTTTAACTTTTTAATAAAAAAATATATAAAATCAAACTAATTAAACATATGTAATGCATAAATTATGTTTAATGCATTCTCATGTTGTAAAATATAATTATATTTGTAAATTATAAAATTGGTATTTGAGTATCTATCTACAATAAAATAAAGTAAATATTTCTCATGTTGTAAAATGTGGTTGTTTTTGTAAATTATAAAATTGGTATTTGAGTATCTATTTACAATAGGTATAATCATTTGTATAAAAGCTAAATATTTTTTTTTTTCAAATATATTTGCAAAGTGTCATTGAATTTTTATGATTAAAATGCTTATGATATGTTTTATTTTTAAATTATATATTAACTTTTTACAATTAATAATAATAATATAAAATAAAGTTATAATTTATTTATTTTTTATTATTATTTTTGGATAATATAAGTATATCATAAACTAAATGTTTTGATGCTTATTATGAATCAATGTTTGCTAAATACTATTAACTATTTAATTTAATAAACTATGTTAATATATATGTATTTCATAATTTGAAGACATACAATAACCAATAAGAATCTAATAGTTTCCTTTTGTTTTATTCACATTACATCTTAATTAACGACATATTCATAACCATTATAACTTTAACTTTTTAATAAAAAATAAACATATGTAATGCATAAATTTGAGGACATGTTATTATAATTCTATCGTTTAATTGTTTTCGTTAGTAAGAGGTTAAGTTGTAAATATGTTAAATGAGAGAGTAATTTATTTTATTTATGTATAATTGGGTAGAGAGACTCATTCTTTTGGGAGTCTGAAGGCAATGTGTAAGCATGTCCTTACTCAACATGGAGTTGATACATGTTACCTCTTAAAATATGAATACAATATACTCTAAATAGAAAAACACTGTGAGCTATAATAAAAAAGAAAAAAGAAATTTGATATGCATGCTTAATTAGTTGTCCATATGACCTAATAAAATTTCATGAAAAATAATTAGTAGTAAACAAAAAAATAATGTGAGTACAATTTTTAAACATTATATGTTTAAAAAAATATGTGAACAGGTGATAAAAACTTCATATATATCTATAATGAGAAAAATTTTAAAAGAATATATTTTAAAGTATTGTAAAATAAAATGCCCCATGTGGATTACGAATCAAATATTTTAATGTAAATTAATATTCACTTATACTTGAAAATATAGTAATAACCAAAAAACCATTTCAATGCACATCTTTTGTAACCTCTATAGCATTCAAAAGTAAGATTTAAACAATGAAAAATTACATAGAAGAAATTTGATCCCTCTTAGCTCAAGTTAGATCAGTGCTTAAAACATATCTATATTAATTCTTAAAATATTTGTTTTATATATTGGTTGGCTTGACTCTAGGGGTTTTAATGGTTTACATAACTGTTGAGCGGAGGTGAGTCCCTTGTTCCATAAACAAGGGGACTCCTACATCAATGTTTGGTTTGGTCATGACCTTAAAATTGGATGATAATAATAATAATTATACAACTTGAGTGAGCCTAATGGTTAACAACATGTATTTCTTCCTAAGAATTCGTAAGTTCAAAAGTAGAGAGTGTAGAGTGTGGATTTTAGAAAAAATAAACCAAAAAAATCCACAAACTTTCAAAAATAACACTAAAAACAACTTATATTAAAATTAAATTATAATTAATAAAATATTTAATAATATTCAATTAAATTTATATAAATAATTAAAAAAAATATTTTAAATGAAAATTTTGGCACTTATTAATGAATTATATATAAAAATAAAATACCTAATAAAATGAGTATAAAAATCTAAATATATGGAGGGTGTTTCCACTTTGACCATTTCTATGACTAGTATTTCAAGGGAGGTTATTTATTTATTTATTTACTAATTACACTTTGATTATATATTATCATTTGTCTCATTCATCACTTTATCATTTCCTAGAATTTAAGAATTTAAATAATGTATAACAAAATATTATTATAGTCAAATTCAAGGGATTAGTTGAACTAGTTTTCTTTAACATTAATTGGTGTTTAGATAGTTTCACTTAGGCATGGGAGAGTTGAATGTTTTGGATGGCGTGAATTAGCTTACACCCATAAGTTTATTAAGGATTAAGGATATTACTGACAAATAAATTTATTAAGAATACTATTGACAAAGTGGAAATTATATCAGTTTTTTCTAAAAACATAAGAATTTAGTTTTAGTATAGGAAAATTTTAAAATTTTATATTTATACCATGAGTGTAAAAGAAAATCTTATTTTCAAATTGACACAAATGTTTGAGAATATTATTGTAAAATTCCTCTAATCTATAATAATTATATATAGATTCTAGAATTTTTAGTGATATTTTAGGAAAATTAGTAGAATGAAAAATAGTATTCGCTAAAATAAAAAATATTATTCCTTAGAATTCGACTTCATACTTGGAATGGGCCATGAATGAAAATAGTAAACAACGAAAATAGAGTTTCTTTTTTTCCCTCCTAGGCTCATTTTTAAAAATTTCAATAATCTCAACCTTTTTAAAATGGGTTAAGATTAAGAAGAAATGGAATAAGATTAAGAAGAACTAAGTTTTTATCCATCACATTGAACTATATTTTTTTGAGAAATTTCTAGTAAGTTTGGAAAAAAAATTATGAAAAAAACTTCCTTTTTAGCATATTTTTAATTACTCCATTAGGGTCATAGTATTATTTATTTATTTATTTTTAGCTAAAAATGATCATCTTATTCAAATATATTTTAAAAGTAAATTATTTTTATTCAAATAACTAATAATTAAATTGGAAAAAAATGAATAACAACACAAGCTAGGTAATTTACTAATAAAAAAACTTTCTAAAAGGACGTTTAATTATAATTTTGAAAATTAAGTTAAATTGAAAATAATTAAAATTTGAGTGTGGAAATAAATGGCTGAAATCGCATGAATCTATTAGATTTTGAAATTGTTTTATGTTGTGTCAATTACTTTTTCTTGATTCAATACTTCAATTAGCAATGTTTCGAATTACAATTAGTCTCTCTCAGACACTATCTCTCTCTATCCCTCTCCCTCCCGCTCCCTCCCTCTCTCTCTCTCTCTCTCTCTCTTCCTCCCTCCGGCTCCCTCCATCTATCCCTCGTGCTACCTCTCTCTCTCTCTCCCTCCTGCTTCCTCTCTCTCTCTCTCCCTCCCGCTACCCTCCTTCCTCCCTCCCTCTATCTACCAACCTCTCTCTCTCTCTCTCTCTCTCTCTCTCTCTCTCTCTCTCTCTCTTTCTCTCTCTCTCCCCTGCTTTGTCTCTCTCTCTCTCTCTCTCTCTCTCCCCTGCTTTGTCTCTCCCTCTCTCTCCCTCCCGCTCCATCCCTCTCTCTCTCTCTCTCTCTCTCTCTCTCTCTCCCTCTCGCTATTTCCCTCCCTTCTCTCTCTCTCTCTCTCTCTCTCTCTCTCTCTCTCTCTCTCTCTCTCCTTCCTCTTACATATTAATTAACAAAATATTCATAACCATTATAACTTTAACTTTTTAATAAAAAATATATAAAATCAAACTAATTAAACATATGTAATGCATAAATTATGTAATGCATTCTCATGTTGTAAAATATAATTATATTTGTAAATTATAAAATTGGTATTTGAGTATTTATCTACAATAAAATAAAGTAAATATTTCTCATGTTGTAAAATGTAGTTATGTTTGTAAATTATAAAATTGGTATTTGAGTATCTATTTGCAATAGATATAATCAATTGTATAAAAGCTAAATATATTTTTTTTTCAAATATATTTGCAAAGTGTGTTTGAATTTTTATGATTAAAATGCTTATGAGATGTTTTATTTTTAAATTATATATTAATTTTTTACAATTAATAATAATAATCTAAAATAAAGTTATAATTTATTTATTTTATATTATTGTTTTTGGATAATATAAGTATATCATAAACTAAACGTTTTGATGCTTATTATGAATCAATGTTTACTAAATACTATTAACTATTTAATTTAATAAACTATGTTAATATATATGTATTTCATAATTTGAAGACATACAATAAGAAATAAGAATCTAATACTTTCCTTTTGTTTTATTCACATTACATCTTAATTAACGACATATTCATAACCATTATAAATTTAACTTTTTATTAAAAAAATATATAAAATAAAACTAATTAAACATATGTAATGCATAAATTTGAGGACATGTTATTATAATTCTATCATTTAATTGTTTTCGTAAGTAAGAGGTTAAGTTGTAAATATGTTAAATGGGAGAATAATTTATTTAATTTATGTATAATTGGGTATAAAGACTCATTCTTTTGGGAGTCTGAAGGCAATGTGTAAGCATGTCCTTACTCAACATGGAGTTGATACATGTTACCTCTTAACATATGAATACAATATACTCTAAATAGAAAAACATTGTGACCTATAATAAAAAAGAAAAAACAAATATAATATGCATGCTTAATTAGTTGTCCATATGACCTAATAAAATTTCATGAAAAGTAATTAGTAGTAAACAAAAAAATTATGTGAGTACAATTTTTAAACCTTATATATTTAAAAAAATATGTGAACAGGTGATAACAACTTCATATATATCTATAATGAGAAAAATGTTAAAAGAATATATTTTAAAGTATTATAAAATAAAATGCCCCATGTGGGTTATGAATCAAATATTTTAATGTAAATTAATATCCACTTATACTTGAAAATATAGTAATAAACAAAAAACCATTTCAATGCACATCTTTTGTAACCTCTATAGCATTCAAAAATAAGATTTAAACCATGAAAAATTACATAGAAGAAATTTGATCCCTCTTGGCTCAAGTTAGATCAGTGCTTAAAACATATCTATATTAATTCTTAAAATAATTGTTTTATATATGGGTTGGCTTGACCCTAGGGGTTTTAATGGTTTACATAATTGTTGAGCGGAGGTGACTCCCTTGTTCCATAAACAAGGGGACTCCTACATCAATGTTTGGTTTGGTCATGACCTTAAAATTGGATGATAATAATAATAATTATACAACTTGAGTGAGCCTAATGGTTAACAACATGTATTTCTTCCTAAGAAGTCGTAAGTTCAAAAGTAGAGAGTGTAGAGTGTGGATTTTAGAAAAAATAAACCAAAAAAATCCACAAACTTTCAAAAATAGCACTAAAAACAACTTATATTAAAATTAAATTATAATTAATAAAATATTTAATAATATTCAATTAAATTTATATAAATAATTAAAAAAAATATTTTAAATGAAAATTTTGGCACTTATTAATGAATTATATATAAAAATAAAATACCTAATAAAATGAGTATAAAAATCTAAATATATGGAGGGTGTTTCCACTTTGACCACTGGCTATGACTAGTATTTCAAGGGAGGTTATTTATTTATTTATTTACTAATTACACTTTGATTATATATTATCATTTGTCTCATTCATCACTTTATCATTTCCCAGAATTTAAGAATTTAAATAATGTATAACAAAATATTATTATAGTCTAATTCAAGGGATTAGTTGAACTAGTTTTCTTTAACATTAATTGGTGTTTAGATGGTTTCACTTAGGCATGGGAGAGTTGAATGTTTTGGATGGCGTGAACTAGCTTACACCGATAAGTTTATTAAGGATTAAGGATATTATTGACAAATAAATTTATTAAGACTACTATTGACAAAGTGGAAATTATATCAGTTTTTTCTAAAAACATAAGAATTTAGTTTTAGTATAGGAAAATTTTAAAATTTTATATTTATACCATGAGTGTAAAAGAAAATCTTATTTTCAAATTGACACAAATGTTTGAGAATATTATTGTAAAATTCTTCTAATCTATAATAATTATATATAGATTCTAGAATTTTTAGTGATATTTTAGGAAAATTAGTAGAATGAAAAATAGTATTTGTTAAAATAAAAAATATTATTCCTTAGAATTCTACTTGGTACTTGGAATGGGCCATGAATGAAAATAGTAAACAACGAAAATAGAGTTTCTTTTTTTCCCTCCTAGGCTCATTTTTTTAAAATTTAAATAATCTCAACCCTTTTAAAATGGGTTAAGATTAAGAAGAAATGGAATAAGATTAAGAAGAACTAAGTTTTTATCCATCACATTGAACTATATTTTTTTCAGAAATTTCTAGTAAGTTTGGAAAAAAAATTATGAAAAAAATTTCCTTTTTAGCATTTTTTTAATTACTCCATTAGGGTCATAGTATTATTTATTTATTTATTTTTAGCTAAAAATGATCATCTTATTCAAATATATTTTAAAAGTAAATTATAACTTTCTAAAAGGACGTTTAATTATAATTTTGAAAATTAAGTTAAATTGAAAATAATTAAAATTTGAGTGTGGAAATAAATGGCTGAAATTGCATGAATCTATTAGATTTTGAAATTGTTTTATGTTGTGTCAATTACTTTTTCTTGATTCAATACTTCAATTAGCAATGTTTTGAATTACAATTAGTCTCTCTCAGACACTATCTCTCTCTATCCCTCTCCCTCCCGCTCCCTCCCTCTCTCTCTCTCTCTCTCTCTCTTCCTCCCTCAGGCTCCCTCCCTCTATCCCTCCTGCTACCTCTCTCTCTCTCTCCCTCCTACTTCCTCTCTCTCTCTCTCCCTCCCGCTACCCTCCTTCCTCCCTCCCTCTATCTACCAACCTCTCTCTCTCTCTCTCTCTCTCTCTCTCTCTCTCCCCTGCTTTGTCTCTCTCTCTCTCTCCCTCCTGCTCCCTCTCTCTCCCTCCCGCTCCATCCCTCTCTCTCTCCAGATCTCTCTCTCTCACTCTTTCTCTCTCTCTCTCTCTCTCTCTCTCTCTCTCTCCCGCTCCCTCTCGCTATTTCCCTCTCTCTCTCTCTCTCCCGCTCCCTCTCGCTATTTCCCTCTCTCTCTCTCTCTCTCTCTCTCTCTCTCTCTCTCTCTCTCTCTCGCCCGCTCCCTATCGCTATTTCTCTCTCTCTCTCTCTCTCTCTCTCTCTCTCTCTCTCTCTCTCTCTCTCTCTCCCTCTCGCTATTTCCCTCCCTTCTCTCTCTCTCTCTCTCCTTCCTCTTACATATTAATTAACAACACATTCATAACCATTATAACTTTAACTTTTTAATAAAAAATATATAAAATCAAACTAATTAAACATATGTAATGCATAAATTATGTAATTCATTCTCATGTTGTAAAATATAGTTATAATTGTAAATTATAAAATTGGTATTTGATTATCTATTTACAATAAAATAAAGTAAATATTTCTCATGTTGTAAAATGTAGTTATGTTTTAAATTATAAAATTGGTATTTGAGTATCTATTTACAATAGGTATAATCAATTGTATAAAAGCTAAATATTTTTTTTTCAAGTATATTTGCAAAGTGTGATTGAATTTTTATGATTAAAATGCTTATGATCTGTTTTATTTTTAAATTATATATTATTTTTTTACAATTAATAATAATAATATAAAATAAAGTTATAATTTATTTATTTTATATTATTATTTTTGGATAATATAAGTATATCATAAAATAAATGTTTTGATGCTTATTATGAATCAATGTTTGCTAAATATTATTAACTATTTAAATTAATAAACTATGTTAATATATATGTATTTTATAATTTGAAGACATACAATAACCAATAAGAATCTAATAGTTTCATTTTGTTTTATTCACATTACATCTTAATTAACGACATATTCATAACCATTATAACTTTAAATTTTTAATAAAAAATAAATAAAATCAAACTAATTAAACATATGTAATACATAAATTTGAGGACATGTTATTATAATTCTATCATTTAATTGTTTTCGTAAGTAAGAGGTTAAGTTGTAAATATGTTAAATGAGAGAATAATTTATTTTATTTATGTATAATTGGGTAGAGAGACTCATTCTTTTGGGAGTCTGAAGGCAATGTGTAAGCATGTCCTTACTCAACATGGAGTTGATACATGTTACCTCTTAAAATATGAATGCAATATACTCTAAATAGAAAAACACTGTGACCTATAATAAAAAAGAAAAAAGAAATATGATATGCATTCTTAATTAGTTGTCCATATGACCTAATAAAATTTCATTAAAAGTAATTAGTAGTAAAAAAAAAATTATGTGAGTACAATTTTTAAACCTTATATATTTAAAAAAATATGTGAACAGGTGATAACAAGTTCATATATATCTTTAATGAGAAAAATGTTAAAAGAATATATTTTAAAGTATTATAAAATAAAATGCCCCATGTGGGTTATAAATCAAATATTTTAATGTAAATTAACATTCACTTATACTTGAAAATATAGTAATAACAAAAAACCATTTCAATGCACATCTTTTGTAACCTCTATAGCATTCAAAAATAAGATTTAAACAATGAAAAATTACATAGAAGAAATTTGATCCCTCTTGGTTCAAGGTAGATCAGTGCTTTAAACATATCTATATTAATTCTTAAGATAATTGTTTTATATATGGGTTGGCTTGACCCTAGGGGTTTTAATGGTTTACATAATTGTTGAGCGGAGGTGAGTCCCTTGTTCCATAAACAAGTGGACTCCTACATCAATGTTTGCTTTGGTCATGACCTTAAAATTGGATGATAATAATAATAATTATACAACTTGAGTGAGCCTAATGGTTAACAACATGTCTTTCTTTCTAAGAAGTCACAAGTTAAAAACTAGAGAGTGTAGAGTGTGGATTTTAGAAAAAATAAACCAAAAAAATCTACAAACTTTCAAAAATAACACTAAAATCAACTTATATTAAAATTAAATTATAATTAATAAAATATTTAATAATATTCAATTAAATTTATATAAATAAATAAATAAAATATTTTAAATGCAAATTTTGGCACTTATTAATGAATTATATATAAAAATAAAATACCTAATAAAATGAGTATAAAAATCTAAATATATGGAGGGTGTTTCCACTTTGACCACTGCTATGACTAGTATTTCAAGGGAGGTTATTTATTTATTTATTTACTAATTACACTTTGATTATATATTATCATTTCTCTCATTTCATCCTTTATCATTTCCTAGAATTTAGGAATTTAAATAATGTATAACAAATATTATTATAGTCTAATTCAAGGGATTAGTTGAACTAGTTTTCTTTAACATTAATTGGTGTTTAGATAGTTTCACTTAGGCATGGGAGAGTGGAATATTTTGGATGGCGATAGTTCAATTACTTTTCGTTAACATTAAGTTGTATTTAGGAAGTTATACTTATCTATAGGAGAGTTTAATATTTTGGATGGCATGAATTAGCATACACCGATAAATTTATTAAGGATTAAGGATATTATTGACAATAAATTTATTAAGAATACTATTGACAAAGTGGAAATTATATCAGTTTTTTCTAAAAACATAAGAATTTAGTTTTAGTATAGGAAAATTTTAAAATTTTATATTTATAACATGATTGTAAAAGAAAATCTTATTTTCAAATTGACACAAATGTTTGAGAATATTATTGTAAAATTCTTTTAATCTATAATAGTTATATATAGATTCTAGAATTTTTAGTGATATTTTAGGAAAATTAGTAGAATGAAAAATAGTATTCGTTAAAATAAAAAATATTATTCCTTAGAATTCGACTTCATACTTGGAATGGGCCATGAATGAAAATAGTAGACAACGAAAATAGAGTTTCTTTTTTTCCCTCCTTGGCTCATTTTTAAAAATTTCAATAATCTCAACCTTTTTAAAATGTGTTAAGATTAAGAAGAAATGGAATAAGATTAAGAAGAACTAAGTTTTTATCCATCACATTGAACTATATTTTTTTTGAGAAATTTCTAGTAAGTTTGGAAAAAAAAATTATGAATTTTTTTTCTTTTTAGCATTTTTTTGATTACTCCATTAGGGTCATAGTATTATTTATTTATTTATTTTTAGCTAAAAATGATCATCTTATTCAAATATATTTTAAAAGTAAATTATTTTTATTCAAATAACTAATAACTAAATTGGAAAAAAATGAATAACAACACAAGCTAGGTAATTTACTAATAAAACAACTTTCTAAAAGGACGTTTAATTATAATTTTGAAAATTAAGTTAAATTGAAAATAATTAAAATTTGAGTGTGGAAATAAATGGCTGAAATTGCATGAATCTATTATATTTTGAAATTGTTTTATGTTGTGTCAATTACTTTTTCTTGATTCAATACTTCAATTAGAAATGTTTCGAATTACAATTAGTCTCTCTCGGACACTATCTCTCTCTATCCCTCTCCCTCCTGCTCCCTCCATCTCTCTCTCTCTCTCTCTCTCTTCCTCCCTCAGGCTCCCTCCCTCTATCCCTCCTGCTACCTCTCTCTCTCTCTCCCTCCTGCTTCCTCTCTCTCTCTCTCCCTCCCGCTACCCCCCTTCCTCCCTCCCTCTATCTACCTCCCTCTACCTATCTCTGTCCCTCTCTCTCTCTCTCTCTCTCTCTCTCTCTCTCTCTCTCCCCCACTCTATCTCTCTCTCTCTCTCCCTCCTGCTCCCTCTCTCTCCCTCCCGCTCCATCCCTCTCTCCCTTCAGCTCCCTCCCTCTCTCTCTCTCTCTTTCTCTCCCTCTCGCTATTTCCCTCCCCTCCCTCTCTCTCTCTCTCTCTCTTCCTCCCTTTCCTCCCTCTATCTCCCTCCCTCACCCTCTCACTCTCTCCCTCCTTATCCCTCTCGCTCTCTCCCTCTCGCTCTTTCCCTCTATCCCTCCTGCTTCCTGTCTGTCTCTCACTCCCTCTCTCTCTCTCCCTTCATCCCTCCCTCCCTCTCTCTCTTACTATGTCTCTCCCTCCGTCCCTCCCTCTCTCTCTCTCTCTCTCTCCCTCCCTCCCTTTGTCCCTCCCTCCTCGACATCCTCTTTCTCTAGCGCTATCTCCACCCATCGTGTCACTCACCCTCCCTCTCCCTCTCTCACTAGTTCTCTCAATTTATCTCTCTCTCTCCCTCCTCTTTCCTACCTCCCTCTCTCACCCCTGTCTTTGTCTCCTTTAATTTCTCCATTCTCCCTCTAGCTATTTCTCCTTAATTTTCTCCATCTCCCTCTCATTTTTTTCATCTCTCCTCACATGTATCCCCTTTAATTCTCAATTTGTGTGTGTATCTCTCTCTTGCACAACCTATTCCTCTCTCCTTCAATTTCTCTAGTCTCCTTCTACCTCTTTCTCCTTCACTTTCTCCCTTTTTCTCTCTCTATTTACCTCTACCCATTGCATCCCCTTCCACACTCACTTTGTGTGTGTTTCTCTCTCTTACTAGGTCACTTTCTTCCCCATCCACTTTTAAAAGGTGCAATATTACAAAATAACAAAAAACTTCCATTTTAATATATTAAAATTTAAATATAAGTAAAACTGAAAATCATAAAATAATTGCTCTAATAAAACGTATAATACATTATAGCCTTTTTTTATATAATTTTTTTTTTAAATAGAAAATTTAAAAGAACACATGGACCATACTTTATGTAAAAGATATATAATAAAAAATAAAATATGTGAATGGATAAAAGGTAATTTACTAATAAAAACATATAATGGTACTAGTAAAAACATATTAGGAAATAAATGGTTGAAATTGCATGAATCTATTATATTTTGAAATTGTTTTATGTTGTGTCAATTACTTTTTCTTGATTCAATACTTCAATTAGCAATGTTTCGAATTACAATTAGTCTCTCTCCGACACTATCTCTCTCTCTCCCTCTCTCTCTCTCTCTCTCCCTCTCCCTTCCGCTCCCCCCTATCTCTCTCTCCCTCCTGCTCCCTTCCTCTCTCTCTCCCTCCCGCTCCCTCTCTCTTTCACCCCCTACCCCTATCTCTCTCCCACTCTCTTCCTCTCCCTCTCTCTCTCTCTCCCTCCCACTCCTCCTCCCTCTATCTCCCCCTCGCTCTCTCTCTCCCTCCCTTCTGCTTCCTCTTTCTTTCTCTCCCTCCCACTCCCTCTCTCTCTATCCCTCCCTCCCACTCCCTCTCTCTCTATGTCTCTCTACCTCCCATTCCATTCGACCCCGTCCCACTCCCTCTCTCTCTCTCCCCCTCCCTCTATCTCTCTCCATATCACTATCTCACTCTCTCTCTCTCTCTCCAACTCCCTCTCTCTCTCTCCCTCCCGCTCCCTCTCCATCTCTCCCCTTCCCACTTCCTCTCTCTCTCTCCCCCTCCCTTTATCTCCCACCCTCCCTCTCCCTTCTTCCCTCTCCCTCTCTATCTCTCCTTCTCCCTCTCTCTCTCTCCCTCTCCCTCTCCCTTCCTCTCTCTCCCTCTCTCTCTCTTCCTCTCTCTCTCCCTCCATCTCTCTCCTTCTCTCTCTCCCTCTCCCTCTTTCACCCCCTCCCTATATCTCCTTCTCTCTCTCTCCCACTTTCTCCCCCTCCCTATATCTCCCTCCCTCTCCATCTCTCTCTATCCCTCCCTTTCTCTCCCTCTCCCTCTCCCTCTCTCTCTCCCTCTCTGTCTCCCTCTCGCAGTCTCTCTCTCTCTCTCTCTCTCTCTCTCTTCCTCCCTCATGCTCCCTCCCTCTATCCCTCCTGCTACCTCTCTCTCTCTCTCTCCCTCCCGCTATCCCCCTTCCTCCCTCCCTCTCTCTCCCTCCCTCTCCCTATCTCTATCCCTCTCTCTCTCTCTCTCTCTCTCTCTCCCACTCTGTCTCTCTCTCTCTCTCTCCCTCCTGCTCCCTCTCTCTCCCTCCCCCTCCATCCGTCTCTCCCTCCAGCTCTCTCTCTCTGTCTCTACCTCTCCCTCTCTCTCTCTCTCTCTCTCCCCCTCTCTTTATCTCCCTCCCTTCCCCCTCTCTCTCTCAAACGGTAAAGTTTCAGTAATTGACCACTCCAACGTTCATATTTCAATTTTGTAGACGTGCAGCATTTTCATTATAAATTTTGTGTTACAGGTCGAACATTTTAATTATAATGTTTGTGTATGGCTGGATTATGTTAAAAATATCTCCGATCGTGAGCCACGTCTTTCAACCAGCTCTTCCTTTTCTGAGCTGAACAGGCCACTCCAATTAGTTGAAACAATGTTCTACGGACCACTCCAACTGGTTGCAAAAACAACTAAGTTGCATTTGATTTTATTTATTTTTTTCTATAATATGGATATTTTATTTATTTTTTAACAATTATAATATCTTAAATAAAACATTTGATTGCATTCACCATGTTAGATTAGTATTTAATATGCTTTAAATTTTGAAGAATGTTACTAATTATTTTGGAAATATTATAGTTATATGTTTATTATTTTAATATTTAAAATAAAGAATAATTAAAATTTTTAATCACCCGTTATTTTATTTATAAATTATGAGAAAGATATTTATATATTTGGTATAAAAGAAATCATATGTTGAAAATAAAGTAAATATTTCTCATGTTGTAAAATGTAGTTATATTTGTAAATTATAAAATTGGTATTTGAGTATCTACTTACAATAAAATGATGTAAATATTTCTCATGTTGTATAATGTAGCTATGTTTGTAAATTATAAAATTGGTATTTGAGTATCTATTTACAATAGGTATAATCAATTGTATAAAAGCTAAATATTTTTTATTTTTATTTTTTCAACTATTTTTGCAAAATGTGATTGAATTTTTATGATTAAAATGTTTGTGATATGTTTTATTTTAAAATTATATATTAATTTTTTACAATTAATAATAATAAAAATATAAAATAAAGTTATAATTTATTTATTTTTTATTATTATTTTTGGATAATACAAGTATATTATAAGCTAAATGTTTTGATGCTTATTATGAATCAATGTTTGCTAAATATTATTAACTATTTAATTTAACAAACTATGCTAATGTACATGTATTTCATAATTTGAAGACATACAATTACCAATAAGAATCTAATAGTTTCCATTTGTTTTATTCACATTACATTTTAATTAACAACACATTCATAACCATTATAACTTTAACTTTTTAATAAAAAATATATAAAATCAAACTAATTAAACATA
This sequence comes from Pinus albicaulis, assembly GCA_034641835.2. NCBI lineage: Eukaryota > Viridiplantae > Streptophyta > Pinopsida > Pinales > Pinaceae > Pinus > Pinus albicaulis. The sequence goes on from CM076576.1 coordinate 676,961,139, forward strand.
TGTAATGCATAAATTATGTAATGCATTCTCATGTTGTAAAATATAGTTATATTTGTAAATTATAAAATTGGTATTTGAGTATCTATTTACAATAAAATAAAGTAAATATTTCTCATGTTGTAAAATGTAGTTATGTTTTAAATTATAAAATTGGTATTTGAATATCTATTTACAATAGGTATAATCAATTGTATAAAAGCTAAATATCTTTTTTTTCAAATATATTAAAATGCTTATGATATGTTTTATTTTTAAATTATATATTAATTTTTTACAATTATTAATAATAATAATATAAAATAAAGTTATAATTTATTTATTTTTTATTATTATTTTTGGATAATATAAGTATATCATAAACTAAATGTTTTGATGCTTACTATGAATCAATGTTTGCTAAATATTATTAACTATTTAAATTAATAAACTATGTTAATATATATATGTATTTCATAATTTGAAGACATACAATAACCAATAAGAATCTAATAGTTTCCTTTTGTTTTATTCACATTACATCTTAATTAACGACATATTCATAACCATTATAAATTTAACTTTTTAATAAAATTTGAGGACATGTTATTATAATTTGATCATTTAATTGTTTTCGTAAGTAAGAGGTTAAGTTGTAAATATGTTAAATGAGAGAAAAATTTATTTTATTTATGTATAATTGGGTAGAGAGACTCATTCTTTTGAATACAATATACTCTAAAGAGAAAAACACTGTGAGCTATAATAAAAAAGAAAAAAGAAATATGATATCCATTCTTAATTAGTTGTCCATATGACCTAATAAAATTTCATGAAAAGTAATTAGTAGTAAAAAAAAAAATTATGTGAGTACAATTTTTAAACCTTATATATTTAAAAAAAATTGTGAATAGGTGATAACAGCTTCATATATATCTATAATGAGAAAAATGTTAAAATAATATATTTTAAAGTATTATAAAATAAAATGCCCCATGTGGGTTATGAATCAAATATTTTAATGTAAATTAATATTCACTTATACTTGAAAATATAGTAATAACCAAAAAACCATTTCAATGCACATCTTTTGTAACCTCTATAGCATTAAAAAAAAGATTTAAACAATTAAAAATTACATAGAAGAAATTTGATCCCTCTTGGCTGAAGTTAGATCAGTGCTTAAAACATATCTATATTAATTCTTAAAATAATTGTTTTATATATGGGTTGGTCATGACCTTAAAATTGGATGATAATAATAATAATTATACAACTTCAGTGAGCCTAATGGTTAACAACATGTCTTTCTTCCTAAGAAGTCACAAGTTCAAAACTAGAGAGTATAGAGTGTGGATTTTAGAAAAAATAAACCAGAAAAATCCACAATCTTTCAAAAATAACACTAATAATAAAATGAGTATAAAAATCTAAATATATGGAGGGTGTTTCCACTTTGACCACTCATATGACTAGTATTTCAAGGGAGGTTATTTATTTATTTATTTACTAATTACACTTTGATTATATATTATCATTTGTCTCATTCATCACTTTATCATTTCCTAGAATTTAAGAATTTAAATAATGTATAACAAAATATTATTATAGTCTAATTCAAGGGATTAGTTGAACTAGTTTTCTTTAACATTAATTGGTGTTTAGATAGTTTCACTTAGCCATGAGAGAGTTGAATATTTTGGATGGAAATAGTTCAATTAGTTTTTGTTAACATTAATTTGTATTTAGAAAGTTATACTTATATATAGGAGAGTTTAATATTTTGGATGGTGTGAATTAGTTTACAACGATAAATTTATTAAGGATTAAGGATATTATTGACAAATAAATTTATTAAGAATACTATTGACAAATGTGAAAATTATATCAGTTTTTTCTAAAAACTTAAGAATTTAGTTTTAGTATAGGAAAATTTTAAAATTTTATATTTATACCATGAGTGTAAAAGAAAATCTTATTTTCAAATTGACACAAATGTTTGAGAATATTATTGTAAAATTCTTTTAATCTATAATAATTATATATAGATTCTAGAATTTTTAGTGATATTTTAAGGAAAATTAGTAGAATGAAAATTAGTATTCGTTAAAATAAAAAATATTATTCCTTAGAATTCGACTTGGTACATGGAATGGGCCATGAATGAAAATAGTAAACAAGGAAAATAGAGTTTCTTTTTTTCCCTCCTAGGCTCATTTTTTTAAAATTTCAATAATGTCAAACTTTTTAAAATGGGTTAAGATTAAGAAGAAATGGAATAAGATTAAGAAGAACTAAGTGTTTATCCATCACATTGAACTATATTTTTTAGAGAAATTTCTAGTAAGTTTGGGAAAAAAATTAAGAAATTTTTTTCCTTTTTAGCATTTTTTTAATTACTCCATTAGGTCATAGTATTATTTATTTATTTATTTTTAGCTAAAAATGATCATCTTATTCAAATATATTTTGAATCTAAATTATTTTTATTCAAATAACTAATAATTAAATTGGAAGAAAATGAATAACAACACAAGCTAGGTAGTTTACTAATAAAAAAACTTTCTAAAAGGACATTTAATTATAATTTTGAAAATTAAATTAAATTGAAAATAATTAAAAGTTGAGTGTGGAAATAAATGATTGAAATTGCATGAATCTATTATATTATCTTGATTCAGTACTTCAATTAGCAATGTTTCAAATTACAATTAGTCTCTCTCGGACACTCTCTCCCTCTCCCTCCCGCTCCCTCCCACTCTCTCTCTCTCTCTCTCGATCTCTCTCAATATATATATATATATATATATATATATATATATATATATATATATATATATATATATATATATATATATATATATATCCATCTCTATCTCTCTCTCTCTCTCTCTCTCTCTCTCTCTCCCTCTCCCTCTTTCTCTCTCTCCCTCTCCCTCCTCTCTCTCTCCCTCGCTCCCTCTCTTTCTCTCTCCCTCTCTCTCGCAACCCCCTCCCTCTCTCTCTCTCTCTCTCTCTCTCCCCCCCCCTCTCTCTCTCTCTCCCCCTCTATCTTTCTCCATCTCTCCCTCTCTCTCTCTCCATCTCTCCCTCTCTCTATATATAACTCTCTCCCTCCCTCCCTCTCTCTCTCCCTCCCTCCCTATCCCTTTCCCTCTAACTACCCCCTCCCTCCGTAACCACCCTCTTAGCAGACTAACGGATGTTAGTTTTTTTTGTTAATTAATTATGAGTTAATTATGATTTTTGTTATTTGGAATTCTGAACCAAGTTATTTTTTTATAAGAAATAAAGGTTACTGAGAATTAGTTTTCTTGAGTAAATTATGGTAAAAGTAAAAATAAGACCTGGAGTTAGTTGGAACAGAAAAGAAACAGTTTCCCCACAGAAACTCAGGAATAAAGAGGGGATTCCAGGAGGGTGTTGGGGTTTTGCAACATTAAGAAAAAGGACTCTGCGTTTCTGGAAGGATTACCAGAACAGAGTGTCAACTGGGTCGGAGACTGGACCGGATTGTCCCGAGTCTCCCCAGAATTTATGTTCCACTGGAGTTGGAGGACGGGACCGGACTGTCCGATATACCTCCTCCAGAATTATCTCAGAGGATAAAAACCCAGGAAATAAGCTCGGGGGAGGACTGTGGTGAATACGAACACCCAGTTCGTGGTTGGGAGGAAACGAGCACCTACGGATGCTTGAACACAGATAAGTTTACACACAGTGAATAGTTAACTGTAAATTGCTAGACTGTAAAGTTATTTCTGTACATTCTGCGCATTTATTTATTTCATCTACTGATGCATTGAACACAAAGATAGCTTACTACACAGTAACTCATTAAATAACAAATGCTTGACTGTAATGTTATTTCCTGCATATTACTGATGTAAGAGATTTATGAAATTACAGTAGATAGAAGAGTAGTTCAGTAATTAGTGGAATGGTGATAGAACCAAAGATTGAAAAATACGGTAAAACGCATAAAAACAGGGCACCGAGATCATATAGCAACAGTAAACCCATAACTTCATTCAAAACCACGGAAGAAGGATCATTCCGATTTAAGGTTTAGTTACCAAAGCATACAACTAAAACAAGGCGTTAACGTAAGCCCCTGTGGCTCTCGCCTTGAGCATGTATACCTTTAGGAGTGTAGCACTCGGACAGAAGTGGTGGTGGGGTCACCCAAATATGAACGGAAACGAGACATTAAAAGTATCGAAGTATAGTGTAGTACAAAGTTAGGAGTGGAATTTAAACGAAAATACGAGCGGAGTATATAATGGACCAACAGATTATAGTCAAGCAGACAATATTTCTACCAAACCGACTGCAAGTAATTAGAGTAATCACACATAGTTTAAGCAGGTAATCGCCAGAGTTATCCATAGAAGAGTACATGTAAACAGAGAAATTCGAGCACCAAGAAATACATCTTTAATAGTCCTTAAAAGAGATGGAGTAAAACCATCTAGCCACAGGCAGATATTATAAAAGGTTTGCTTAAATATCCATTAACCAAATTCAGTTCGGAAACTGTAGAAAGCAGATAAACGACATTATTCATTTCTAAAACTGTAATTCCTTGGACGAGAACTGTTGTAACAGCCAGGCCAAAATCAATAGTGACAAACGGCCTCAATAAGGTCTCAATAGGAATTTTATCTGATAATTAACTGAACAGTCTCAACATTGGAGCCTGGAACCCGCTCAGAAACCCTAGGGACGATTGCCAAGAATACAGTAACAACAAAACCATGAACGTTTACATATCTACAAGATAAACCCTCCCTACAGGTGAAAAGACAAAACCCTCGAAGCATTTCTTGAAGGTTTGAGCTGCTGACTTGAGGGGTACCTGTAAACAGGAGCGCCGAGTTAAAACCTTTGTAGTAAGACGGAGGAAGAATGAAATAATTTTCCCAGATCCAGGTGCGGTGCTAGAGGAGTTACCTGCCATTGCAACAGAAAGGTTATTAGAGGAAAATTAATAAACAAATACAATCCTATCGTGCAACAAACAATAGTAGAAGCAACGAAAACAATTACGGTAACCCTTACACAGTACCTGAAGCAAATTCTCTTGGGCAAATTGAGACAGCAAACTGAAGGTTGAAGCTCGCGATTTCCGTAAGGCGACTGAAGAGCGAAAGCTGCTACCATCTCCGAGGCGAGCTCCTGGTACATTAGATAAAACCCTGTAGTGATTGTCAGGGAAAGAAGCCTTCAGCGCCGTTGGAAAATAGACCGATGCAACACAGTGTATAAGCCGGAGGCAGATAAACCCTAATAGTCACCATAGCGGGGCAAAGAAATTACCTTCAGGCACCGGGCAAAGGGCCACGAGCTCGGCCAAACCCCAGACCGGCCGGAGCTGTTCCAGAATCCTCCGCCAAGCAAAAATCAGAAAAACAGCAAGAGAAATTGAACCGGGAAGTCAAGTCATTGAAGAAGGTATTACTCCACCTCGGAGACAGTGCACCGTTGGATGGAGGCCAGATCTACGGCGTGGAGACTGCCGGGTGGAGAGACTTACAAGTGGACCTCCGCAAATAAACCATCACCATAAATTATCCATAATAGCAAGAGAAAATCCATGTTCCCAAAACTCGAGATCAACATATCACATTTAATAAGGATGCAGTGGTAACCAACCACGTAGGCTCTGTTACACGGTGCACACCGTAAACATTTGAGGTCTAACCTCATGAAAAGAGCCAGGTCAGAGTTCACACCAGAGACACAATTAATTGCAATGAACGCTGTACAGTGTGTCATAAATAAGAGATCCGGAAAGTAAAATTCGCAGAACTTAAATGACATATGCTTTATGGTAAATATTGCCAAGTGGTGCAATTAATAATAATGTAACAAACTACAAGTTTAAGCCCGGTTAATTACTATTGACCAAAGATTATGTTTTTTTTTTTATGGTATGGTAAATTTTTTTTTTTTATTTGTGTAATATGAATGTTACAAGTGGTATCAGAGCGTGTTACAACGCTGGGCCCTAAATTGGGTCGACTAACGCTATAAAACATATGATTTCACACAGACAAAAAGAGAGAGAGAGAGAGAGAGACAGTCAGCCAGATCAATAATGGAACGACAACCAAGGCGGACACCGTCGCAACAGCAACAGCGAAATGCCGGAGAAATTCAACCTCCACTAGAAGGCAACCCCGAAATGTGGGTTCAACTGGGAATAGAGCAGCATCAGCGGTCCAACAGATTGATTGAGGAACAGCAACACCAGACTCGCATTTTTTTGCACACAGTACAGCAGCTACAGGAAGAGATGGAACGAGTACGCCAGGACAATGCTAGGATGATGCAAGAACAGGAGAGGATATTAAAGAGCCTCTCTGAAAAACAAAATCAAAGGGTTGAAAAGCCCAGTACTGATAAAGAACCTCAGGAAGGAGACGAACAGCACTCAGGGGAGCAAGGTACTGGCCAAAGAGAAAGAAGTGTGTCTCAGCGAAGTTTTCCACACATAAATTATAATGAAGATGAATCTGAAAACGAAAACGAACGGAAAGCGAATAAAAAACAGAAGGTAGAGCTGCACGGAGAATTCCGGAAGATAAAGCCACCTACGTTTGATGGCGAAAAGGAGGAAGTGGGAGAGGCATGGTTGATTAATATGAACAAATACTTCCAGGTGTACGAGTATGACAGCGGTCTCAAGGCACGACTAGCCATTTACCAGCTGAAAGATAAGGCCACCCTATGGTGGGAGGAAGTGAAGAATGTGCGGGGAATTGAGGACCAAGATGTAACATGGGATAAGTTCCAACAGTACTTCAAAGATAAGTACTTGAATGAGCGATTTTATGATGAAAAGGCTCGGGAATTTCATGATTTAAGGCTGGGACAGCTGACCATGGACGAGTTTATCGCTAAGTTTACGTCCTTACTGCGCTATGTACCGTATTTAAGAGAAGAGAAGGCCAAAGTTCAGAGGTTTCTGAGCAGTCTACCCGCCCATATGAAGGAGCGGATCGAGTTCGTAAATCCCAAGACGATGGATGAGGCCATCAGAACAGCAAGGTTGTGTTATCAGCAATCGAAGAGTAAAGTGGACCAAGGTAAAGGGTGGCAGTCAAAGAAAGAAAACAGAAGCGGTGCTGGCTTCAAAAGAAGTAAAACCAGTAACTTCCGTAGCTCAGCTAGAAGTTCAGTTAATAAGCAGTTTGGAAGGAACCATCAGAGGATTCGATGGCCAGGAGAAGACAAGACAATGGAAGCATCCAGCAAACCTGAACAGCCACAAAACCAGAGGCCACCTCTGCAGTGTTGGGGCTGTGGGGCTGCACACTACTACCGAGATTGCCCACAGCGGGGAAAAACTGAAGCAGTGCACAACTTGCAGGAGGCTTCTACTGTGGGAGATATTGCTAGAAACATACCCAGAATTAACGCAGCATTGGAGGACCGGCAAGCCGATTTTCAGCCTACCATGATTGAACTGGAAGGTAAATTGTTATCCCAAACTATTTCTGTTTTGGTAGATCCGGGAGCCAGTTTAAGTTATATAAGTCCTAACTTAGTGGAAAAATGCAAATTACCAAGTCAAAAGTTTAAAAAGTCATGGTTGGTCCAGTTAGCTACAGGGGCTAAACGAAGAGTTGTTGCCAAAGTACCAGACTGTGCACTACAAATCGGAGGACAGCAGCTAATAGTGGATTTAAATATTCTGCCTTTGGGATCCTACGATGTACTGTTGGGTATGGATTGGCTGGAGAAACACTGGACTCTTATAGATTGTAAGGAGAAGATTGTTTACTATAGAGACCAGAATGGTAATCGTCAGGAAATACAGGGCATAAAGAAACCTGTACAGCTGCGACCAATTACCGCTTCTCAAATGGAAAAGTGCATGAGAAAAGGATGCCAGTTGTATGCCATACAAGTAGGAGTATTTGAGTCCAAGGATAAAGCAGCTGTGCTAGAAAACATACCTGTGGTACAACAGTTCAAAGATGTATTTCCTGAAGAAATACCAGGATTACCACCAAAAAGGGATGTTGATTTCACAATAGAACTATTGCTAGGAGCTTCGCCAGTTTCGCGGACTCCCTACCGTATGAGTGTGCCAGAATTGACTGAGTTAAAAATGCAGCTTCAGGAATTGATAGATAAGGGATATATACAACCCAGTGTGTCACCTTGGGGAGCGCCTGTACTGTTCGTTAAGAAGAAGGATGGAACCATGCGTATGTGCATGGACTACAGACAGTTAAACAAACTGACCATTAAGAACAGGTACCCCCTTCCCCGTATTGATGACCTGTTTGATCAGGTGAAGGGAGCTACTGTGTTCTCAAAAATTGATTTACGGTCTGGTTATCATCAGATCAGAATTAAGGATGAAGATATACACAAAACTGCTTTCCGCACAAGGTATGGCCACTATGAATTCGTGGTATTACCTTTTGGTCTAACTAATGCACCAGCCACTTTCATGAGACTGATGCATAGTGTTTTCCATCCCTACCTGGACAATTTTGTGTTAATCTTCATTGATGACATACTGATTTATTCAAAGAGTGCAGAGGAACACAGAGAGCATTTGCGAACAGTATTGGAACTGTTAAGAAAGCATCAGCTGTATGCAAAATTCAGTAAATGCGACTTCTTCAAAGAAGAGATACAGTATCTGGGACATGTAATATCTAAAGAGGGTATAGCGGTAGACCCGGAGAAAATTAAAACCATCATGGAATGGAAGGTGCCACAGAATGTGGCAGATATACGATCTTTTATGGGTCTCGCTGGTTACTACAGGCGATTTATAAAAGGATTTTCGAAGATAGCTTTTCCCATTACTTCTCTACAAAGAAAAGGGAAGACCTTTAAATGGACCAAAGAGTGCCAAGAGAGTTTTGAACGATTGAAACAATTGTTGACTTCAGCACCTGTGTTAAGCGTAGCAGACCCGGATAAAGAGTTCGAGGTCTGTAGAGATGCGTGCAAGGAAGGAGTTGGGGCGGTATTATCACAAGAAGGAAAGGTGATCGCTTACGAATCCCGCAAGCTAAAAGACCATGAGCAGCGATATTCAGCCTACGATCTGGAGCTGACCGCAGTAGTGCACGCTCTCCGGGTATGGAGACATTACCTACTAGGAAAGAGATTTGTTTTAAAAACTGATCACAGTAGTTTAACCAATTATTTTAAGCAAGCTGATTTAAACTCACGACAAGCAAGATGGAATGCTTTCCTGAGTGAGTTTGATATAGATTTGCAGCATGTAAAGGGTAAAGAGAACAGGGTAGCAGATGCATTGAGCAGAAAACTACACGGAATTTATGAGTTATATATTAATCAAATTGAGACCAGATTTTTGGATCAAATCAGAAGGGAAGCAGACAAGGATCCTGAATATAAATACTTGTGGCAGAAAACACAAGCACTTGAAGGCCAGGGTGGACATGGAGAATACGAGATCAACCAGGACGGGTTGCTAGTTTACAAGAAGAGAATAGTTATTCCAAACCGAATGGAGTTAAAAGCCATGATATTAGATGAATATCATAAAAGCAATTACGTGGGGCACCCAGGGTACCAAAAGATGCTGACCGCTATAAGGAAGGACTACTGCTGGCCAGGTATGAGGAAGGAAATAGCAAGTTATCTAACTAAATGTTTAGAGTGTCAGCAAGTGAAGGTAGAACATCGACACCCAGCAGGCTTAATGCAGCCTATACCCATTCCTGAATGGAAATGGGAGGTGATCTCATTGGATTTTATTACTGGGTTACCCAAATCAAAGCGGGGTAATGATTCCATAATGGTAGTTGTGGACAGACTAAGTAAGTCTGCACATTTCATACCCGTCCAATCCACTTATAAGACCGTTCAGATAGCGGATTTATTCATGCGGGAAATCTTCAGACTGCATGGCATTCCTAAAACTGTTATCTCAGACAGAGATGTGAAATTCACATCAGCTTTCTGGAAAACACTGTTTACAGGATTAGGAACGCAGGTACATTTTAGTACTGCATACCATCCGCAAACAGATGGTCAGACCGAACGAGTGAATCAAGTGTTGGAAGACATGCTGAGGATGTATGTTATGCAGCAACCAGTGAAATGGGAGGAGTACATACACCTGATAGAGTTCACCTACAATAATGGGTATCAGGAGTCATTAAAAATGAGTCCATTTGAGGCGCTTTATGGGCGACAATGCAGAACCCCCATTAATTGGAGCAGCCCTGAGAATAGACTCATGCTAGGACCAGACATGCTAGCAGAAATGGAAGCAGAAGTGAAGAAAATTCGACAGAATTTGAAAGTAGCACAGGACAGACAGAAGGTGTACGTAGATAAAAGGAGGTCATATCGTGAGTATGAGGTTGGCGATCATGTGTATGTTAGGATTAAGCCAAAGAAGAGTACACTGAGATGGGCCTCTTGTGCAAAGCTAGCACCTCGGTTTTGTGGTCCTTTCCAGATACTGGAAAGAATAGGACCAGTGGCATATCGCTTAGCTCTTCCCAGTCATATTCGAGTTCATAACATCTTCCATGTGTCGTTATTGAAACGATATGTTCATGACCCCAAACACATAATTCATTGGCAGAACATTCAGGTAGTGGTTAAGCCTAACTATAAATAATAATGCAAAAACAAAGGACTTGTCTATTGACTTAAGTTTACTGTGTGCAGGTAGAACCAGACGGGGAGTTTCTGGTCGAGCCCCACAGTATCATAGACCGGAGGGAAATCATGCTCCGGAAACGAGCCATCGCCCAGGTTAAAGTGCAATGGAAGCACTTTGGACCCGAGGAAGCTACCTGGGAGGACGAGAATTTTGTTCGGGAAGCTTATCCTGAACTTTTTTCCTGAATTATGATGAGAACATCGGGGACGATGTTCTTCTTCCGAAGGGGGATAAATCGTAACCACCCTCTTAGCAACTAACGGATGTTAGTTTTTTTGTTAATTAATTATGAGTTAATTATGATTTTTTGTTATTTGGAATTACGAACCAAGCTATTTTTTTTATAAGAAATAAAGGTTACTGAGAATTAGTTTTCTAGCGTAAATTATGGTAAAAGTAAAAATAAGACCCGGAGTTAGTTGGAACAGAAAAAGAAACGGTTTCCCCCACGAAACTCGGGTGAATAAAGAGGGGATTCCGGGGAGGGTGTTGGGGTTCGCAACATTAAGAAAAAGGACTCTGCGTTTCCGGAAGGATTACTGAATCGCAGTGTCAACCGGGTCGGAGACCGGACCGGATTGTCCCGAGTCTCCCCTGCACTTCGTTCCACCGGGAGTTGGAGGACTGGGACCGGACCGTCCGATATACCTCCTCCCAGAATTATCTCGGAGGATAAAAACCCGAGCAATAAGCTCGGGGGAGGATCATGGTGAATACGAACACCCGAGTTCGTGGTTGGGAGGAAACGAGCACCTACGGATGCTTGAACACGGATAAGTTTACACATAGTGAATAGTTAATCGTAAATTGCTAGACTCGTAAAGTTATTTACGTACATTCCGCGCATTTATTTATTTCATCTATCGATGCATTGAACACAAAGATAGCTTACTACACGGTAACTCATTAAATAACAAATGCTTGATCGTAATGTTATTTCCCCGCATATTACTCGATGTAAGAGATTTATGAAATTACGGTAGATAGAAGAGTAGTTCGATAATTAGTGGAATGGTGATAGAACCAAAGATTGCAAAATACGGTAAAACGCATAAAAAACGAGGGCACCGAGATCATATAGCAACAAGAAACCCATAACTTCATTCAAAACCACGGAAGAAGGATCATTCCGATTTAAGGTTTAGTTACCAAAGCATACAACTAAAACAAGGCGTTAACCCGTAAGGCGAGAGACGGCTCTCCGCTCGAGGGCATGTCGCCCTACGCTAAGATTAGCACTCGGACAGAAGCGGTGGTTCGGTCACCCCAAATATAAACCGAAGCGAGACATTAAAACTATCAAGTATAGTGTAGCACGGAGTTAGGAGCGGAATTTTAAACGAAAAAATACGGAAAGCGGGGGTATACCATAATGGACCGAACGGTTTATGGTCAAACAGACAAAATTTCTACCAAACCTACTGCAAGTAAATGGAGTAATCACACCTAGTTTAAGCGAGGTAAACACCCGAGTATACATAGAAGAGTACATATAAAAAGAGAAATTTGAGCACCAAAAAATAATTCTTAACGAGTCCTTAAAAAACGATGGAGTAAAACCATCTAGCCACGAGCGAGATATTATAAAAGGTTTGTTTAAATATCCATAACCAAATTCGGTTCGAAGATCGTAGAAAGCGAGATAAATGACATTATTCATTTCTAAGACTCGTAATTTCTTGGACGAGAATTGTTGTAACAGACGTAACAAAATTATTAGCGAAAAAACGGCCTCAATAAGGTCTCAATAGGATTTTTAATCGATAATTAACTCGAACAGCCTCAACATTGGAGCTGGAACCGCCCGAAAACCCTAGGGACGATAGCCAAGAACACGAGTAACAACGGAACCCCCCGAACGTTTACATATCGACAAGATAAACCCTCCCTACGAGGTGAAAAGGAAAAAACCCTCGAAGCATTTCTTGAAGGTTTGAACTGCCGACTTGAGGGTGCACCGTAAACATGTGAGCGCCGAATTAAACCTATGTAGCCATACGGAGGAAGAAAGAAATATTTTCCCGGATCCGAGTGCGGTGTTAAAAGAGTTACCTCGCCAATGCAACGAGAAAGGTTATTAGAGGAAAAGTAATAAACCAATACAATCCTATTGGGCAACAAAACAATAGTAGAAGCAACGAAAACAATTACGGAACCCTTACACAATGACCGAAGCAAATTCTCCCTGGGAGAATAGAGACAACGAAAGCGAAGGTGGAAGCTCGCGATTTCCGTAAGGCGGCCGAAGAGCGAAAACTGCTACCATCTCCGAGGCGAGCTCATGGTTCATTAGATAAAACCCCGTAGTGAGTGTCGGGGAAAGAAGCCTTCGACTACTGTTGGAAGATATACCGATGCAACACGAGTGTAAAGCCGGAGGCGAGATAAACCCTAATAGTCACCATAGCGGAGCAAAGAAATTACCTTCGAGGCACCGGCAAAGGGCCACGAGCTCGGCCAAACCCCGGACCAGCCGGAGCTGTTCCGGAATCCTCCGCCAAGAAAAAATCGAAAAAACAACGAAGAGAAATTGAACCGGGAAGTCAAGACAATGCGGAATGCATTACTCCACCTCGGAGACGAGTGCACCGTTGGATGGAGGCCGGATCTACGAGTGTGGAGACTGCCGGGTGGGAGAGATTTACAAGTGGACCCCCCGCAAATATACCATCACCATAAATTATCCATAATAGCAAAAAGAAATCCATGTTCCCAAAACTCGAGATCAACATATCACATTTAACAAGGATGCAGGGTGGTAACCAACCACGTAGGCTCCCGTTACACGGTGCACCGTAAACATTTGAGGTCTAACCTCATGAAAAGAGCCAAGTCGGAGTTCACACCGATAACGCAATTAATTGCAATGAACGCTGTACTCGTGTGTCATAAATAGGAGATCCGGAAAGTAAAATTCGCTAAGTTAAATGACATATGCCTCATGGTAAATATTTCCAAGTGGTGCAATTAATAATAGTGTAACAAACTACAAGTTTAAGCCGGTTAATTACTATTGACCAAAGATTATGTTTTTTTTTATGGTATGGTAAATTCATTTTTTTTTTATTTGGTGTAGTATGACTGTTACACTCCCCGCTCTCTCCCCCTCCCTCTGTGACCCTCCCTCTCCTTCCCTTCATCTATTTGCCTCCATCTCCCCCTCTATCTCTCTCCCTCCCTCTCCCTCCTTCTGTCTCTCCCTCCCTCCCTCTCCCTCCATCTCTCACTCCCGTTATTTCTCCTCTCTGACACTCTCTCTCTCTCTGAAATTATCTTTCTCTATGTCTCTCTATCTCTGACATTCTCTCTCTTTCTCTCTCTCTCTCTCTAACATTCTCTCTCTCTCTCTCTCTCTCTCTCTCTCTCTCTGCATCTCCCTCTCCCTCTCCCTCTCTCTCCCTCCCTCTCTCTCTCCATCTCCCTCTCTCCCTCTCTCTCTCTCTCTCTCCCTTTCACTCTCACTTCCACTCCCTATCTCTCCCCCTCCCTCTATATCCCTCCCTCTCCCTCCCTCTCTGTCTCCCTCCCGCTCCCTCTCTCTCTCTCACCCCCTACCCCTTTCTCTCTCCCACTCTCTTCCTCTCCCTCTCTCTCTCTCTCCCTCCCGCTCCTCCTCCCTCTATCTCCCCCTCGCTCTCTCTCTCTCTCTCTCCCTTCCGCTCCCTCTTTCTTTCTCTCCCTCCCTCCCTCTCTCTCTATCTCTCCCTCCCACACCCTCTCTCTCTCTCTCTCTCTCTCTCTCTCTCTCTCTCTGCCTCTCCGTCTTTGTGTCCCTCTCCCTTCCTCCCTCTCCCTCTCTCTCTCTTCCTTTCTCTCTCCCTCCATCTCTCTCCCTCTATCTCTCCCTCTCCCTCTTTCACCCCCTCCCTATATCTCCTTCTCTCTCTCTCCCACTTTCTCCCCCTCCCTATATCTCCCTCCCTCTCCCTCTCTCTCTATCCTTCCCTCTCCCTTCCTCTCTATCCCTCCCTCTCCCTCTCCCTCTCTCTCTCCCTCTCTCTTCCTCCCTCACGCTCCCTCCCTCTATCCCTCCTGCTACCTCTCTCTCTCTCTCCCTCCTACTCCCTCTCTCTCTCTCTCCCTCTCGCTACCCCCCTTCCTCCCTCCCTCTATCTCCCTCCCTCTCCCTATCTCTATCGCCCCCTCTCCCTCTCTCTCTCTCTCTCTCTCCCCTGCTCCGTCTCTCTCTCTCTCTCCCACCTACTCCCTCTCTCTCCCTCTTGCTCCATCCCTCTCTCCCTCTAGCTCCCTCTCTCTCTTTATCTCTCCATCCCTCTCTCTCTCTCTCTCTCCCGCTCCCTCTCACTATCTCCCTCCCTTCCCTCTCTCTCTCTCTATCTTCCTCACTTTCCTCCCTCTATCTCCCTCCCTCTCCCTCTCGCTCTCTCCCTCTCGCTCTTTCCCTCTCTCCCTCCTACTTCCCCTCTATCTGTCTCTCCCTCTGTCTCTCCCTTTCTCCCTCTCTCCCTCTCTCTCTTACTCTGTGTCTCCCTTCCTCCCTCCCTCCTCGACATCCTCTTTCTCTTGTGCTATCTCCACCCATCGTGTCACTCACCCTCCCTCTCCCTCTCTCACTTGTTCTCTCAATTTATCTCTCTCCCTCCCTCCTCTCTCTTATCTCCCTCTCTCACCCCTATATTTGTCTCCTTTAATTTCTTCGTTCTCCCTCTAGCTATTTCTCCTTAACTTTCTCTATTTCCCTCTCATTTTGTTCATCTCTCCCCACATGTATCCCCTTTAATTATCACTTTGTGTGTGTATCTCTCTCTTGTGCACCCTGCCCCTCTTTCCTTCAATTTCTCTAGTCTCCTTCTACCTCTTTCTCCCTTTTTCTCTCTCTATTTACCTCTACCCCTTGCGTCCCCTTCCACACTCACTTTGTGTGTGTTTCTCTCTCTTACTAGGTCACTTTCTTCCCCATCCACTTTTAAAAGGTGCAATATTACAAAGTAACAAAAAAAATCCATTTTAAGATATTAAAATTTAAATATAAATAAAACTAAAAATCATAAAATAATTGCTCTAATAAAACGTATAATACATTATAACTTTTTTTTATATAATTATTTTTTTAAATAGCGAATTTAAAAGAACACATGGACCATACTTTATGTAAAATATATATAATAAAAAATAAAATATGTGAATGGATAAAAGAAGCAAAACCTCATAGGTATGCTCAGGCAGATGGAACATCATGAATCTACTCTAAAAAATCTGGGAATAGAAAAGACAGGCACGACATGGGGATGGCCATGGCAGGGAAAAAAGGCAAGAAAAAAATTCTAGCGAAGCCAAGAAATGCAAACAAAAATCTGAGTATCATATGTAAACAACAGCATCGCCTAACTAGGAAGCAGAGTATGCAAACAGAAACCTGAGTATGGTGTTATTAACTCTAATTAGAAACATCTTTGTGAATAGAAATATGTTATATGAAATTAACCTAATAAATTTAATTCAACAATCCTTATAACTCTTTACCATTAAAATTATAAAGAACTATTTCAATGCTGAAATTTTCAAATATATCCTTCAACTTAAAAAAATCGTTGAAATATATCCCTAAATTTCAAAAAAAAATCAGTGAAGTGTATAAAGAACTATTTCAACACCGAAATCTTTAACTGTATCATTCAACTTCAAAAAAATCAATGAAATATATCCTTCAATTTCAAAATAAATTTAGTGAAGCTTGTAGAAAATGACAATAGCATAGGCAACTTGTGCTTACCTTAATAGCATTGATTGCAGCTCATGCTTTGTCCATACAGCGGACGGCCTATGGTCTAGTGATCAATGGCCTTCCTCAATGTTACCTGTCAAGCGGTGGAACATCCTTATTCAAAAGAAAATCCTCAATGGACTGGTGTTCCCTCCACCAAACGTAACCCACCATGGACTCTCGTTGCCGCTACCAAATACAACTCATCACAGACTATTCCCACTGCACACATATAAACAGAGAGTGCAGGAAGCTGCGTGGGAGAGAAGTGGAGAGAAATATCTATACCACAATGAAATTTAAATTGCATTTCAACTTGAGGCTGTTTTTTTTACCACCAGCTTTTTTGCATATTCTGACAGGAAACAGCTAGATGAAATTCAAATTTCGAAAATGCATTTCAACTTCAGGATCGGCATTGGCGAGTTTTTTTGCATCTTTTGGTTTCTAACGGTAAAGTTTCAGTGATTGACCACTCCAACAATCATATTTTAATTTTGTAGACGTACAACATTTTGATTATAAATTTTGTGTTACACGTCGAACATTTTAATTAGAATGTTTGTGTATGGTTGGATTATGTTAAAAATATCTCCGATCTTGAGCCACGTCTTTCAACCAGCTCTTCCTTTTCTGAGCTGAACAGACCACTCCAATTCCACGGACCACTCCAACTGGTTGCAAAGCAACTAAGTTGCGTTTGATTTTATTTATTTTTTTCTATAATATGGATATTTTATTTATTTTTTAACCATTATAATATCCTAAATAAAACATTTGATTGCGTTGACCATGTCATATTAAATATTCAACCTGCCATTTTAGAGAGCATATCATTTAGTATTGAATATGCTTTAAATTTTGAAGAATGTTACTAATTATTTTGGATATATAATAGTTATATGTTTATTATTTTAATATTTAAAATAAAGAATAATTAAAAATTTTAATCACCCGTTACTTCATTTATAAATTATGAGAAAGATATTTATATATTTGGTTTAAAATTAATCATACTTTGAAAATAATGTAAATATTTCTCATGTTGTAAAATGTAGTTATATTTGTAAATTATAAAAAGTAATATTTCTCATGTTGTAAAATGTAATTATATTTGTAAATTATAAAATTGGTATTTGAGTATCTATTTACGATAAAATAAAGTAAATATTTCTCATATTGTAAAAATGTAGTTATGTTTGTAAATTATAAATTTGGTATTTGAGTATCTATTTACAATAGGTATAATCAATTGTATAAAAGCTATATATATATATAGATATATAGATATATATATATATATATATATATATATATATATATATATATATATATCAAATATTTTTGCAAAGTGTGATTGAATTTTGATGATTAAAATGCTTGTGATATGTTTTATTTTAAAATTATATATTAATTTTTTACAATTAATAATAATAAAAATAGAAAATAAAGTTATAATTTATTTATTTTTTATTATTATTTTTGGATAATATAAGTATATTATAAGCTAAATTTTTTGATGCTTATTATGATTCAATGTTTGCTAAATATTATTAACTATTTAATTTAATAAACTATGTTAATATATATGTATTTCATAATTTGAAGACATACAATAACCAATAAGAATCTAATAGTTTCCTTTTGTTTTATTCACATTACATCTTAATTAACAACATATTAGTAACAATTATAACTTTAACATTTTAATAAAAAATATATAAAATCAAACTAATTAAACATATGTAGTGCATACATTTGAGGACATGTTCTTATATTTTTATCATTTAATTGTTTTCGTAAGTAAGAGGTGAAGTTCTAAATATGTTAAATGAGAGAATAATTTATTTTATTTATGTATAATTGGGTAGGGAGACTCATTCTTTTGGGAGCCTGAAGGCAATGTGTAAGCATGTCCTTGCTCAACATGGAGTTGATACATGTTACCTCTTAAAATATGAATACAATATTCTATAAATAGAAAAATAATGTGAGCTATAGTAAAAAAGAAAAAAGAAATATGATATGCATGCTTAATTAGTTGTCCATATGATCTAATAAAATTTCATGAAAAGTAATTAGAAGTAAACAAAAAAATTATGTGAGTACAATTTTTAAACCGTATATATTTAAAAAAATATGTGAACAAGTGATAACAGCTTCATATATATCTATAATGAGAAAAATGTTAAAAGAATATATTTTAAAGTTTTATAAAATAAAATGCCCCATGTGGATTATAAATCAAATATTTTAATGTAAATTAATATTCACTTATACTTGAAAATATAGTAATAACTAAAAAACCATTTCAATGCACATCTTTTGTGACCTCTATAGCATTCAAAAATAAGATTGAAACAATGAAAAATTACGTAGAAGAAATTTGATCCCTCTTGGCTCAAGTTAGATCAGTGCTTAAAACATATCTATATTAATTCTTAAAATAATTGTTTTATATATGGGTTGGCTTGACCCTAGGAGTTTTTAAATGGGTTGGTTTGACCCTAGGGGTTTTAATGGTTTACATAATTGTTGAGCAGAGGTGGGTCCCTTGCTCCATAAACAAGGGGACTCCTACATCAATGTTTGGTTTGGTCATGACCTTAAAATTGGATGATAATAATAATAATTATACAACTTGAGTGAGCCTAATGGTTAAAAACATGTCTCTCCTCCTAAGAAATTGCAATTTCAAAGCAAGAGAGTGTAGAGTGTGGATTTTAGAAAAAATAAACCAAAAAAATCCACAAACTTTCAAAAATGACACTAAAAACAATTTATATTAAAATTAAATTATAATTAATAAAATATTTAATAATATTCAATTAAATTTATATAAACAATTAAAAAATATATTTTAAATGCAAATTTTGACACTTTTTTTTTTTTGTTAATTTTGTAGGAGTCTTTTCTATTATTGAGAGAAAGTTGCCAAATAAATACATCAAGGAGAAGAGCCTCAACCTGCCCAAAGGGAAACCAGGTCTGTTGGCCATCTTAAAAAGTTAAAGGCCAACCAAAATTGATACTATTTCAGTCTATCTGTAGCAACTAGAACTACGCGACTATGTCCATAATACTTACGTAGACAGCAACAACTATAATATCGCTGAACAAAAAAAATATATAAACAAAAAGAAATTAAGAAGCATCAAAAGAGTGCACAGGGGCTGGATCTTCAGCAGATGACCCAAACAGCTCCACCCATTGCATATCTCGCAGCTGCTCTTCAATGCGTCCAATACGATCATTCTGCTTCTACTGAATCTTGGTCATGGTAGTCATGTCCAGTTTGATATCGTTGAGCTCAAATAACAGCGAGGAATGAGCATCCTGTTCCTTCATACTCATGAGAGCTTGGGCAAGAGGACATTCAAATCGCCAATACATATTTACAGTTTGCTGAAAAAGGGATACCCTACCCCTAGTGCTACTAAGGTCTAGCAGGAAATCCATGGTGTCTCGCTGGTGCTGGAGATCTACGCCGGCTTCCAAACTCTGCTTCTCCCAATCTTGTATATTCCTACGAATAGGCGAAAATTTTATTTGGTCGCGGGCAGGATTTGAAACCGGGTCGGGTGAACACAACTGAAGCGGGTTGACCAACGAACCTTAAACCCCTTCTTCTGCAACTTATTTCCCCAGAGCAAATTGGCTTTGTTACAGGTCGCCAAATTCTGGATGGGATAGTTACTGCTCAAGAAGCCATTCATTCGTTACAAACCAAATGGGTTAAAGGTATGATGATGAAATTAGATTTAGCAAAAGCATATGATCGTATAAGCTGGTCCTACCTTTTGGTAGTTCTTAAGAGTTTTGGGTTCGATCAGCATTGGTTGCAATGGCTTTTCTCTTTTATATCGACACCGAATTTCTCTATTCTTGTTAATGGCATTCCATCACAGCCTTTTAATATCTCAAGAGGCCTTTTCCAGGGAGATCCTTTATCTCCTTTATTGTTTATCATAGCTGTAGAAGGGCTTGGTTGTCTACTTAAAGCCTCTCTCTCAGAGCGCTAGCTGCATGGTTTGAAACTCTGGGGTCCTACTATTACTCTGACTCATCAACAATTTGTTGATGATATCTTACTCTTTTGTGAAGCTTCAGTCCGTGAGATCAGAAAAATTCTTTCTATTTTGGATATCTTTATGGAGGCCTTAGGTATGCTTGTGAACAAAGATAAATCTCATGTTTATTTCTTTAATATCAACAATGCTTGTCAACAGTACCTTGCTCGTCTCCTTAGTTTTCGTATTGGTTCTTTCCCCATGCAATACTTGGGTGTACCATTATGTAAAACCCAGTTAAGAGTTGCAGATTGGTGTGATCTCATTATAAAGATGGAACAAAAATTCGAAAACTGGGTGTTTCAAGTTCTTAATGCTCCTGGTCGACTAATTTTATTGAAATCAGTTCTGCAATCTATTCCTATATATCAACTTTCAGGTAGAGCAGCCCCGAAAAGTATCTGTAATCAATTGGTCAGTCTCTTTACAAAGTTTCTTTGGCAAGGATCGCAAAATAATAGGAAGTGGCCTTTAGTATCGTGGCAGACACTGATTAAATATAAATCTGCAGGGGGGCTAGGTCTTCATGATCCCTTACTCCTTAATCAAGTGATGGGTGCAAAACTCTGGTGGCGGTGGCTCCAAGGGGGAAATGAATTGTGGAAGACACTATGGGAAACAAAGTATGAGATGCCCCAGTCTATTGCTACAAAATTTAAAATTGATGTTGTTCCTAAAGGATCAGCGATTTGGAATCTTGTAGCGGGCAACCGATTTCTTATTCGCCAGCATAGCTTTTGGGAAGTGAGGGATGGCACAACTACTCTTTTTTGGGAGGATTCATGGCAACAAAGAGAGAAATTATTTACTTGCTTAGATCTTGCTGAACTCTTCTTATTTACTAATACTCCACACCACCGATTGGTCTCCAATTATTGGACTCAGCATCAGCTAACTCACTGGTGGAAATGGAAAGAGAAAGTGGCATGGACTGGCGCACCGGACACTCTGCAATGGCATAATTATGACCGTGAGATGCAGACCAGGAAAATCAAGATACAAACCAGGACAGACATCCTTCGTTGGGGCTATCAACCAAAAGAAATGTTTACTATTAATGAGGGTTATCATATCCAAGGTCATCATAATCATGTTCCTCGTTCTCCTATTTGGAAGAAAATCTGGTCCATGTTTCACTGGCCAAAAGTGGCTTACTTCTTATGGCTGGTTAGTCATCAGAAAATTCTCACGTGGTTCAATATGCAAAATCGAGGAATGATAGGCCCATCAGTATGCTCTTTTTGCAGACAAGCCAATGAAACCACTGACCATATTTTTAATAGCTGTGATTATGTTGTACCTCTTTGGCGCAGTTTAGAATTTACCTTCAGGCGCACTGACCGTGATCCTGCCAGTGTGATTAACACTGTTTTGAATTGGCAAAAAGTAGGATATAAATGTGTGGCTTTAAATCGAGCATGGCAATTGGTACTGGGTTTTTTAATTTGGGATCTCTGGAAGGAACGTAATCATCGAATTTTCCAAGGGGAGGACATTACTAACTATAAGATTTGGGAAAAGGTGCTTGCCAACCTCCGAGAAACTATCCTGGTTGAAAAATGGCTCCAAGATGATTGGAAGGCAAAAGGATTTGAAGTACAAATTTTGCATCAGTTAAACCTCCATCCACAAATGTTAGCAGCTAATCTCTAGAAGTTCTGACCTCCGCGGCTACAAATCCCTCAATGTTGGCAACTGCCTACTTTGGGATTTATCAAATTTAATTTCGATGGGGCCTCTAAAGGCAATCCTGGGCAAGTTGGTATAGGAAGTGTGTTCAGAAATTCCCATGGTGAAGTATGCCGGGTTTATGCTCTGGATTTGGGGTATGCTATGAACAATGAAGCAGAATTAACTTCTCTTCACCATGGATTAATCATAGCGTAGCGTGAACAGTTCCATCGGTTTATTGTTGAAGGCGACTCTGCTATGGTTGTTGGAGCTTTCACTAAACTTCAAGAAGGTATAAATCGGGATAAAATTAGTAAAAGTTGGTGCACAGAAACTTTGCTACAAGAAATTCAGGCTTTGGTCCCTCAATTACATTACATTATTCCGTCTCACATACGAAGAGATTGCAATGAAGCAGCTGACTATTTGGAAAATTGGGGTTGTCAGAATCGTGATCGACACCTAGATATCACTCCCTCTGCTAGGGATTGGAATGTTGAATTTTACTCTCTGCAACTTATAGTAGACAGAGATCTTCGAGCCAGAGATATGCGAAACAACCCCCGATCAAGGTGCGTGCCAGGCCTTTCGGTGTCAGATCCCTTAACTGCTTGAGCTGGCTGTCATTTGCTCATTATGCTCAAGATCTCAGTATGAGGACATGATTGATAGTAATCATACCTTCGCATGCTGATGAGATGGCTCTTCATAGTCGGTTGCATGCTGGTTTTATTTTCATTTGTATTTTCTTTTGGTTGAATTTTGTGGGTTGCCACAGCATAACAGGATCATTTGGGGGTGCTTTCCGTCGGTTTTAGCATTTCATTAGAGCGTTTTGGTATGTATTACCTTTCTTTTATCCTGTTAACACCGTTCATTCTCCGCAATACGACATGGATTCCTCAAAGGTGATGGGTTTACATGATGATGAGAAGATTGATCCTTGTTTCTGCAGTCCGGTTTTTAATAATTGTTGTATGATATGGTTTCTGCAAAATTCTGCTTTGGGTTTATTTTGCTGCTTTTTCTTCTATCTATGCAACTCTTTCCCTGGCTACTACGCAAAACTGGTTGGTGGAAAGGCAGGGGTTTTTTATTTCATCTACCGGCTCTGTGGGGTTCGTTACATCTTCTCTGCGATATGGTTTGTCAAGAATTATGATGTGGGTTTATTTCCCTGTTTAATCTTTTGTCTTTGCAAGTCTTCTCCTGCCTACTATGCAAGGCTATTTTGCGGCAATACAGGCGTTTCTGCTGTGGTATGCCAGCTCTGTGAGGTTTTGGGTCTCTTCTCCGCCTTTTCCCAGATGAGGCATATACTTGGTCAATATGACCCATTTCTGTGCGCAGTTAATTTTGTTTGGCTTACTGCATTTTGCCACTATGCACCTCTTCAAAACTCTCATACATATTTTCGATTCCCAGCCTTACTATTCCGCTCTGTTGCCTATTTGTCTATCACAGGATTTCTGGGTGCTAGTATGACAAAATCAACTTTTCCAGCTTCCAAATCAAGAGCTAAGGGGAAAGCAACAAAAATCTGTTCACGCTCTAGTAAGAGAGGGCGTAAAACCAATGAACAGGTGGTTGAAAGTTTGGTTAATTTGTACACTTCTAGCACCTGTTTCCCTATTCGTAAGAATATACAAGACTGGGAGAAGCAGAGTTTGGAAGTCGGCGTAGATCTCCAGCACCAGCGAGACACCATGGATTTCCTGCTAGACCCTGGTAGCACTAGGGGCAGGGTATCCCTTTTCCAGCAAACAGTAAAGATGTATTGGCGATTTAAATGTCTTCTTGCCCAAGCTCTCATGAGTATGAAGGAATGGGATGCTTATTCCTCGCTGTTATTTGAGCTCAACCATATCAAACTGGACATGACTACCATGACCAAGATTCAGCAGAAGCAGAATGATCGTATTGGACGCATTGAAGAGCAACTGCGAGATATCCAGTGGGTGGAGTTGTTTGGGTCATCTGCTGAAGATCCAGCCTCTGTGCACTCTTATGATGGCTAGGCTTCTTAATTTATTTTTGTTTATATATTTTTTTTGTTCAGTGATATTATAGTTGTTGTTGTATATGTAAGTATTATGGACATAGTCGCGTAGTTCTAGTTGCTACAGATAGACTGAAACAGTATCGATTTTGGTTGGCCTTTAACTTTTTAAGATGGCCAACGGACCTGGTTTCCCTTTGGGCAGGTTGAGGCTCTTCTCCTTGATGTATTTATTTGGCAACTTGCTCTAAATAATAGAAAAGACAGGTCCTACGGAATTAACAAAAAAAAAAAAAGTTGAAAATAGAAAAAAACACTTTTCACTTGGAAACGTTGTCTATATACTCCTATTAAAATGTAATTTCAAATTATTGACAATAATTTGAATTTTCTTAACCTCTTATGTTATATTAAAAATTAAAAATTTCAAAATACCTATTTGAATTTTTTATTTTAATAAACATTTATCATAATTATTATATCATCTACAGTTCTCTATATTTCTTTAGAAAAACCGATTTAATTGGAAAAGAAACTTTACATTTCCACTTGAACTAAAATAAAATAAAATATATATTATTAAAGAATAAATATAATTTAAGAACCATTTAATTAAAATAAAAAACCATACATTCTGATGATTGTGATAGTGATTCCACTTCAACTAAAATAAAATATGATACATATTAGTAAAGAATAAATATAATTTAGGAATATAACAATATAATAGAATATAATAGAAGCCACGCGAGTCCATTCTAGTCCACTCTCCCACGTCGGATTGTAGCTACAGTAAATGATTGTAATTTCTGTAAATGAATGATATTTATGAGATTACCAGCTTTGTGTTTTATTTTTTGTAATTCAATTATTTTTTAATTTACCCAATTAACCCAATCTTTTACAAATATTAATTACACTTAAATGGGGTAATTGCTAAACCCACGAAGCCATCGGCACTCCCGGGTCTCCCATGCATGAATCGAACCCCCTCTTCGTCGTCTCCCGGTGTTGACACCCGACAGAGTTACTGCATCATCTAAATTGAGGACAGAAAAAACGCTCTAATTGGAAATGGAAACAGTGGAGGAACGCACACCTAATTGTTAACAGCAGAAGGCAGAGGACCATAAAGGGCCTCCGCCAAGATTAATAAAGTACTTATTATTACCGAATATCAAAGATTACACCTTAAATTCAAATTCAACCGTCAACATTCAAAATTTAAATTTAAGAAAACCCAACTGGTTTGAACCGGATGACGTGGATGTGGAAAAAGAATTTCTTGAAAAGCATCTCAAGCTTTTTTTTGGTTATAGACGTTGTGGTGGTAAGCTGTGATACGCTCCTTTTAACGGTCCAGAGCTGCCTCTCAAGGAATAGTTCCAAGTTCATCTTCTTTTTCTTCTATCATCTGTATTTTCCAAGTTCATCCTCCAATTCTTCTTTTATCATCTGTACAAACTGTATAATGTCAATGTTTTCGGTAACTATGATTGCAAGTGTTTTATCTGGTGGGTCTTTGTCTGTAGCTTTTAATAGAGACTACTGAATTGACCATCAGCGAGAAAGGATGGATGCATGGACGAATGAAAGACGTTGTGTCATCAATTGAGAGGAGGAGGGAATCAGAAAGTATTTGTTGCAGGTATGTGTTTCTGGTATTTATTTTATATTCTTCATTTTAAATTTTATATTCTTCAGTTTAAAGTAGAATTGAATTTTCAATGTTCTTGTCCTTCCTCATTAAAACCCATGACCCACCATATCAATCTGTCATTCCTGCAATTGACCTTCCCCTGTTTTCATGTGATTTCCCCTCACCTGTTCTGTCATGTTTTTGTACTTCTGGATTACTGATTGGATCTAGACGTGAGTTCATCTCTGAACTACCTCTACGTCTCCTCCTCTTCTTCTATCATCTTAATTTTTACTATTCTTTCGATTTTCTTTTTAATTTTTACTTTTCTTTCATTTTTATATATGTGAATGTTATATCTCGTTTTACATTTTTTTTCAATCTTCTTGCCTTGACCTGATCTCATTTACCTTTCTTTCGATCTTCTTGCCCTGATCTCAAAAATAGCAAAGTCATATGTTTCTTGCCCTGATTTCAAAATAACGAAAGTCTTTTGAGCAAGTTTGATGAGGCATACCAACAAACAAAATCATATTTGATATGTGATATTTTTCTTCAATGGGAAAATCACCAACAAAGAAAATCATATTTGATATCTGATATTCTTAGGTACGTTGAATCATATTTGGTATTGTGTTGTAGAATGGGAAAAATGTATTTTGTTGTTCAATGGTAAAAATTCGTATGTTGAATTATTTGGTATTTTGTTGTTCAATGGAAAAATGTACTTTTCTGTGCAATGGTAAAAATTCCTACAATTGACTTTCCCCTCACCTATCCTATCATGTTTTTATACCTCTGGATTAGTGATTGGATCTAGACGTGAGTTCATCTCTGAACTACCTCTAAATCTCCTCCTTTAGTATCTGTCTGGCCTAATCTTTATGCTCGATCCCTAATCGCATTAATCTACTATGCCCTTTGATCCTTAATCTTTAATTGCTCTGTTCTGTTCTGGCTACCCAATCCCATTAATTTTTTTTAAATTTTACTCTTCTTTCGATTTTATTTTTAATTTTTACTTTTCTTTCAATTTTATATATTTGAATGTTATATCTCGTTTCCTTTTTTTTTTTCAATCTTTTTTCAATCTTCTTGATGTCTTTTACCTTTCTTTCGATTTTCTTGCCCTGATCTCAAAATAACGAAGTCATCTGTTTCTTGCGCTGATCTCAAAATAACGAAACGTGACTACAGTCTTTTGAGCAAGTTTAATGAGGCATACCAACAAACAAAATCATATTTGATATGTGATATTTTTCTTGAATCGGAAAATCACCAACCAACAAAATCATATTTGATATTTGATATTTTTCTTGAATTGGAAAATCAACAACAAACAAAATCATATTTGATATCTGATATTCTGTACGTTGAATCATATTTGGTATTGTGTTGTTGAATGGGAAAAATGTATTTTGTTGTTAAATGGTAAAAATTCCTATGTTGAATTATTTGGTATTTTGTTGTTCAATGGAAAAATGTACTTTGTTGTGCAATGGTAAAAATTCGTAAGTTGAATCATATTTGGTATTGTGTTAAACTGTGATTGTTAAATGGTAAAAATTCGTACGTTGAATCACATTTGGTAAAAAAGATCTGCTCCTTTTTTGGTTATAGACGTTGTGGTGGTAAGCTGTGATCATGCTTTTTCTTGAGGGAATCTGTATGTATATATATATATATATATATATGTATGGCTGCCTCTTTTTCTTTTATCACTTGTACATCCTCCTTATGTATCTATCTATCATCTATATCCTCCCATGCATGAATCGAACCCTTTTTGTCGTCTCCCGGTGTTCGGGAAACCTTTAAAGCCAATATTGTGTACGAGCCTCTCTTCATTTTCAAAACGCTCATTAATACTCTTTCGCACATCCCAAACCCGCTCTGTATTTTGTATTTGTTGTTGATCTAGCTTTTTCTTTGGCTTTTCTATAATCTTAATCTATAAATATTTAACTTAGAGGATTTGTTCAAACACTTAATCTATAAATATTTAACTTATTGGATTTGTTCAAACACTTAATCCATAAGTAACATTGTTATATTTATTTTATATTCATGTTTTATTCTTTGGTTCTGTTTACATATATTGGAGTAAAATTCCCTAATGTATCTCATCTATTTTTCAGTATTTGTCTAGCTTTAAGATATAATGCTTTCAAGTTTTTATGTTTTATTTTTTTAATCCATGTCTCGGTACCCGCCATATCTAAGTCATAGTGTTTTTATATTTCTATGTTCTATTCTTCGTCTATAATCCAAATCTGTATTTTTAGTTATAATATCTATGTGTTTTTGTATGGTATATTTTCTGCATACTTTTAAATGAAAGAATTTTTTGATTGTTTATGTTATATCATGGTGTGCTTATGCTAATTAGATGAAATAAATGTAGTGAAACATAATATAATGTTGAAATCTTTTGCATGTCTAATGTGTATGTGTTTATGTATGTATTTTTTTCTTTTGTATATTTTATATCATAATAATATGTTTATTTTTTCTTTGATGATATAATGATTGTATCTTTTTAGATAATATGATGATTTTTTATTTTTAATTGATAACATGTTTTTTTTTTTGGCTACATTATGCGGATTGTTCATGTGAAATGATACAATAATCGTTTAACGATAATGATAATAATGAGAGAGAGAGAGAGAGAGAGAGAGAGAGAGAGAGAGATGACAAGGAGGAGAGGGACAGAGAGAGAGGGAGTGTGTGTGTGCTTGTATGTGTGTGAGAGGGAGGGCGGGGGGGTGTGTGAGAGGGAGGGGGTGTTGGCGAGAGAGAGAGAGAGAGAGTGGGGGAGAGGGATAGAGAGAGGGGGGAGAGGGAGAGCGACAGAGAGAGGGGAGCAGAGCTGGAGAGAGAGAGAGAGAGAGAGAGTGATATCGGGAGGGGGGGGAGAGAGAGGGGGAGATGGAGGGAGAGGTAGGGGGAAGAGGGAGGGTAATATGGAGAGAGAGAGAGTGAGGGGGAGAGAGAGAGAGAGAGAGAGAGAGAAAGGGAGGGGGATAAGGGGGCGAGATAAGGTGATAGAGAGAGAGGGTTGGGGAGGGTGGAGAGAGAGAGAGGGGGGGGAGGGTGAGGAGAGAGAGAGCGAGGGTGGGAGAGAGAGAGAGAGAGAGGGGGGGAGAGGGAGAGGGAGATGGATAGAGAGAGGGAGGGAGGGGCGGTAGAGAGAGAGAGAGGGGGGGGGTTGGAGGAGAGAGAGAGTGAGTGACTGGGAGAGAGGGACTGTGAGGTTTGGGGGGAGAGGGGGGGATAGAGAAAAGGGGGGGGGAGAGAGAGGGATAGAGAAAGGGGGGGGGAGTGAACGAGGGAGAGATAGAGAGAGATAGGGGGCGAGAGAGTGAGATTGAGAGGGGAGAGAAAGAGAAGGTGGGACGAGAGAGAGAGAGGGGAGAGAGAGAGCGAGGGTGGGAGAGAGAGAGAGCGTGTGTGAGAGAGAGAGTGTGTGAGGGTGGGGGAGAGAGAGATCTCGAGGGTGGGGAGGAGAGAGAAAGAACGAGAGAGCGAGGGTTAGAGAGAGAGAGAGAGAGAGAGAGAGAGAGAGAGAAAGAGAAAGGAGAGGATAGAGAGAGAGAGAGGGAAGGGGCGAGGGAGGGAGAGAGAGAGTGTGTGTATACGTATGTGAGAGAGAGATTAAAAGAGAGGGAGTATGTGTGTGTGTGTGTGAGAGAGAGAGAGAGAGAGGGAGATAGGTGGGAGAGAGGGAGAGAGGGAGTGTGTGTGTGTGTGTGTGAGAGAGAGAGAGAGGGGGGAGGGGACAGAGAGTGAGAGGGGTGAGAGGGGGGGAAGAGAGGGGAGCATCGAGAGAGGGGGAAGGGAGAGAGAGGGAGGGAGAGAGAAAGGCTGGGAGAGGGAGAAAGAGAGTAAGAGAGAGACTGGGAGAGAGAGAGAGAGTGGGGAGGTGTGTGTGTGTGTGTGATAGAGAGAGAGAGAGAGAGAGAGAGAGAGAGGTGAGTGAGGTGAGAGATAGGGGAGGGGAGAGAGACAGAGAGAGGGGGGGAAGAGAGAGGGGGAGAGGGAGGGAGAGAGAAAGAGAGAGAGGGCAAGAGAGATAGGGGGATGGAGAGAGAGATGGGGGGGAGAGAGAGAGAGAGATAGAGAGAGCAAGGGAGAGAGAGAGAAAGGGGGGGAGTGTGATAGGGATAGAGAGAGGGAGTGTGTGTTTGTGAGAGAGAGGGAGGAATTTAGAGAGAGAGAGAGAGAGAGAGAGAGAGAGGGAGTGAGTGTGCAAGAGAGAGAAAGAGAGAGAGGGAGAGTGAGGAAGAGATAGAAGGGGGGAGAGAGAGAGAGAGGGTGGGGGATAGAGAGAGAGATAGAGGGTGGGGGATAGAGATAGAGAGACAGGGTGGGGGATAGAGATAGAGATACAGATAGAAAGAGGAGGATAGAGAGAAAGTGAGGGGGTAGAGAGAAAGAGAGGGAGAGAGAGAGAGAGTGAGAGATAGAGGGGAGAGAGAGAGAGAGGAGAGAGAGAGGGGAAGAGGGATGGAGAGAGAGAGGGGGGAGACAAAGAGGGAGAGAGAGAGAGGGGCAACTACAAAGAGAGAGAAGTGGGAGAGAGAGATAGAGAGTGAGTGGGGCAGTGAGAGAGAGTGGGGGAGAGGGAGAGAGAGTGAGAGAGAGTGGGGAGTGAGAGAGAATGAGAGAATGAGAGAGAGAGAGAGAGTGAGAGAGATAGGGACAAAGAGGGAGTGATACAGGGGAGATAGAGAGAGGTGGGAGAGAGAGAGAGAGCGAGAGAGGGAGGGAGAGAGAGAGAGGGAGAGAGGAGCATTATTCTCAACCCTGGGTAACAGATAGGGAATATTCCCTATTGTACATAGTTCCCTCAACCCCAGGAGCCCTCTATCTCAATTCCTCATTCTGGGAGCTCAAACAAAGAGGAAGAGTTGGGTCTGTGTCCTCATTCAAGACTGCTCTCATTTGGTATCTAATGATTCCTATACCTCTAGGAAATCAAATCAAGTGTTATGGTATACTATACATATGTTGGACATTGGGTTCAATGCTCCCCGTGTGTTTCGCGACATGGACTAACGCCTACAGGTTTTGGTCTAACGGTAATCGTGATTCCAACAAGTGATATCAGAGCGACATGTCTCGAGTTCAAAACTCGCCCAGCTCTTGTTGGGGGGGATATTGTTGGACATTGGGTTCAATGCTCCCCGTGTGTTTCGTGACATGGACTAACCGCCTCTCATGGATCGTAACTTTGGCAATTGTAGCGGAGACTAATGCCTGCGGGTTTTGGTCTAACGAAAATAGTGATTCAAACAACATAATCATGAACATCATAGCGAGATAGCAATAATAACAAGATACCTTAACCATCCTACCTCTCATGGAGGTTTCAAACATGCATGGATACTATAATCATCCTCCCTCTCACGGAGGTGTCAATCACAAGCCTTAGCTTGTCTCAAACAATTGCACTGTCTCAATAAATGGATAAAATATAGACCCAACTATACAAATTAGATCAGTGCTTAAAACATATCTATATTAATTCTTAAAATAATTGTTTTATACATGGGTTGGCTTGACCCTAGGGGTTTTAATGGTTTACATAATTGTTGAGCGGAGGTGAGTCCCTTGTTCCATAAACAAGGGGACTCCTACATCAATGTTTGGTTTGGTCATGACCTTAAAATTGGATGATAATAATAATAATTATACAGCTTGAGTGAGCCTAATGGTTAAAAACATGTCTTTCTTCCTAAGAAGTCGCAAGTTCAAAACTAGAGAGTGTAGAGTGTGGATTTTAGAAAAAATAAACCAAAAAAATCCACAAACTTTCAAAAATAACACTAAAAATAACTTATATTAAAATTAAATTATAATTAATAAAATATTTAATAATATTCAATTAAATTTATATCAATAATTACAAAAAATATTTCAAATGCAAATTTTGGCACTTATTAATGAATTAAATATAAAAATAAAATACCTAATAAAATGAGTCTAAAAATATAAATATATGGAGGGTGTTACCACTTTGACCACTATTATGACTAGTATTTCAAGGGAGGTTATTTATTTATTTATTTACTAATTACACTTTGATTATATATTATCATTTGTCTCATTCATCACTTTATCATTTCCTAGAATTTAAGAATTTAAATAATGTATAACAAAATATTATTATAGTCTAATTCAAGGGGTTAGTTGAACTAGTTTTCTTTAACATTAATTCGTGTTTAGATAGTTTCACTTAGGCATGGGAGAGTTGAATATTTTGGATGGCGTTAGTTCAATTATTTTTCATTAACATTAATTTGTATTTAGAAAGTTATACTTATATATAGGAGATTTTAATATTTTGGATGGCGTGAATTAGTTTACACCGATAAATTTATTAAGGATTAAGGATATTATTGACAAATAAATTTATTAAGAATACTATTGACAAATGCTAAAATTATATCAGTTTTTTCTAAAAACTTAAGAATTTAGTTTTAGTATAGGAAAATTTTAAAATTTTATATTTATACCATGAGTGTAAAAGAAAATCTTATTTTCAAATTGACACAAATGTTTGAGAATATTATTGTAAAATTCTTCTAATCTATAATAATTATATATAGATTCTAGAATTTTTAGTGATATTTTAGGAAAATTAGTAGAATGAAAAATAATATTAATTAAAATAAAAAACATTATTCCTTAGAATTCGACTTGGTACTTGGAATGGACTATGAATGAAAATAGTAAACAATGAAAAATAGAGTTTCTTTTTTTCCCTCCTAGGCTCCTTTTTTAAAATTTCAATAATCTCAACCTTTTGAAAATGGGTTAATATTAAGAAGAAATGGAATAAGATTAAGAAGAACTAATTTTTTATCCATCACATTGAACTATATTTTTTTGAGAAATTTCTAGTAAGTTTGGGAAAAAAATTATGAAAAAAATTTCCTTTTTAGCATTTTTTTAATTACTCCATTAGGGTCATAATATTATTTATTTATTTATTTTTAGCTAAAAATGATCATCTTATTCAAATATATTTTAAAAGTAAATTATTTTTATTCAAATAACTAAAAATTAAATTGGAAAAAAATGAATAACAACACAAGCTAGGTAATTTACTAATAAAAAAACTTTCTAAAAGGAAATTTAATTATAATTTTGAAAATTAAATTAAATTTAAAATAATTAAAAGTTGAGTGTGGAAACAAATGAATCCATTAGATTTTGAAATTTTTTTATGTTGTGTCAATTACTTTTTCTTGATTCAATACTTCAATTAGCAATGTTTCGAATTACAATTAGTCTCTCTTGGACACTATCTCTCTCTCTCCCTCTCTCTCTCTCTCTCTCTCTCTCGCTCTCTCTATCCATCTCTATCTCTCTCTATCTCTCTCTCTCTCTCTCTCCCTCTCCCTCTCTCCCTCTCCCTCTTTCTCTCTCTCTCCCTCTCCCTCACTCTCTCTCCCAACCCCCCCCCCCTCTCTCTCTCTCTCTCTCTCTCTCCATCTCCATCTCTCCCTCTCTCTCTATATATCTCTCTCCCTCACTCCCTCTCTCTTTCCCTCCCTATCCCTTTCCCTCTAACTACCCCTCCCTCTATGACCCTCCCTCTCCTTCCCTTCATCTATATGCCTCTGTCTCTCCCTCCCTCTCCCTCCTTCTGTCTCTCTCTCCCTCCATCTCCCTCCATCTCCCACTCCCCTTATTTCTCCTCTCTGACACAATCTCTCTCTCTTAGACATTATCTTTCTCTCTGTCTCTTTATCTCTGACATTCTCTCTCTCTCTCTCTCTGACATTATCTCTCTCTCTCTCTCCCTCTCTCCCTCTCCCTCTATCTCCCTCTCCCTCTCTGTGCATTTCCCTCTCCCTCTCTCCCTCTCCCAGTCCCTTTCTCTCCCTCCCTCTCTCTCCCTCCCTCTCTCTCTCCATCTCCCTCTCTCCCTTTCTCTCTCTCTCTCTCTCTCCCTTTCACTATCACTCCCACTCCCTCTCTCTCCCCCTCCCTTCATATCCCTCCCTCCATCTATCTCCCTCCATCTCCCTCTCTCTCTCTGCCAACCTTCCGCTCCCTCCCTATCTCTCTCTCCCTCCCGCTCTCTCCCTATCTCTCTCTCCCTCCCACTCCCTCCCTCTCTCTCTCTCACACCCTACCCCTATCTCTCTCCCACTCTCTTCCTCTCCCTCTCTCTCTCTCTCCCTCCCGCTCCTCTTCCCTCTATCTCCCCCTCGCTCTCTCTCTCTCTCCCTTCCGCTCTCTCTTTCTTTCTCTCCCTCCCTCACTCTCTCTCTATCTCTCCCTCACACTCCCTATCTCTCTCTACCTCTCTCCCTCCCATTCCGTTCAACCCCCTCCCGCTCCCTCTCTCTCTCACCCCCTCCTTCCCTCTCCCTCCCTCCCTCTCCCTCCTTCCGTGTCCCTCTTTATCACTCTCTCTCTCCCTCTCTCTCTCTCTCTCTCTCTCCCGCTCCCTCTCTCTCTCTCCATCCCACTCCTTCTCTATATCTGCCCTTCCCACTCCCTCTCTCTCTCCCCCTCCCTCTATCTCCCTCCCTCCCTCTCCCTCCTTCCCTCTCCCTCTTTATCTTTCCTTCTCCCTCTCTCTCTCTCTCTCCCTCTCCCTCTCCCTCTCCCTTCCTCTCTCTCCCTCTCTCTCTCTTCCTCTCTCTCTCCCTCTCTCTCTCCCTCTCTTTCACCCCCTCCCTATATGTCCTTCCCTCCCTCTCCCTCTCCCTCTATCCCTCCCTCTCCCTCTCTCTCTATCCTTCCCTCTCCCTCCCTCTCCCTCTCCTCTCTCTCTCTCTCTCTCTCTCTCTCCCTCTCTGTCTCCCTCTCGCTCCCTCTCTCTCTCTCTCTCTCTCTCTCTCTTCATCCCTCATGCTCCCTCCCTCTATCCCTCCTGCTACCTCTCTCTCTCTCTCCCTCATGCTCCCTCTCTCTCTCTCTCCCTCCCGCTACCTCCCTTCCTCCCTCCCTCTATCTCCCTCCCTCTCCCTATCTCTGTCCGCCCCTCTCCCTCTCTCTCTCTCTCTCTCTCTCTCTCAATATCCCTCTCTCTCTCTCCCTCTCTCTCCCTCTCTGTCTCTCTCTCTCTCTCCCTCCCGCTCCATCCCGCTCTCCCTCCAGCTCCCTCTCTCTCTCTATCTCTCCCTCTTTCTCTCTCTCTCTCTGTCTCTCTCTATCTCTCTCTCTCTCTCTCTCTCTCTCTGTCTCTCTCTATCTCTCTATCTCTCTCTCTCTCTCTCCTACTCCCTCTCGCTATCTCACTCCCTTCCCTCTCTCTCTCTCTCTCCTCCTCCCTTTCCTCCCTCTATCTCCCTCCCTCTCCCTCTCGCTCTCTCCCTCCTTATCCCTCTCGCTATCTCCCTCTCTCCCTCTTGATTCCTCTATATCTATCTCTCCCTCCCTCCCTCCCTCTCTCTCTCTCTCTCTCTCCCTCCCTTTGTCCCTCCCTCCTCGACATCCTCCTTCTCCTGCACTATCTCCACCGATCATGCCACTCACCCTCCCTCTGCCTCTCTCACTAGTTCTCTCAATTTATCTCTCTCTCTCCCTCCTCTCTCCTACCTCCCTC
Source organism: Pinus albicaulis (assembly GCA_034641835.2). Taxonomy (NCBI): domain Eukaryota; kingdom Viridiplantae; phylum Streptophyta; class Pinopsida; order Pinales; family Pinaceae; genus Pinus; species Pinus albicaulis. The sequence continues at coordinate 676,996,465 of CM076576.1, forward strand.
TCTCACCCCTATATTTGTCTCCTTTAATTTCTCCATTCTCCGTCTAGCTATTTCTCCTTAATTTTCTCTATTTCCCTCTCATTTTGTTCATCCCTCCCCACATGTATCCCCTTTAATTCTCACTTTGTGTGTGTATCTCTCTCTTGCGCACCCTACCCCTCTCTCCTTCAATTTCTCTAGTCTCCTTCCACCTCTTTCTCCTTCACTTTCTCCCTTTTTCTCTCTCTATTTACCTCTACCCCTTGCGTCCCCTTCCACACTCACTTTGTGTGTGTTTCTCTCTCTTACTAGGTCACTTTCTTCCCAATCCACTTTTAAAAGGTGCAATATTAAAAAATAACAAAAGAAATCCATTTTAAGATATTAAAATTTAAATATAAATAAAAATGAAAATCATAAAATAATTGCTCTAATAAAACGTATAATACATTATAACTTTTTTATATATAATTATTTTTTTAAATAGCCAATTTAAAAGAACACATGGACCATACTTTATGTAAAAGATATATAATAAAAAATAAAACATGTGAATGGATAAAAGAAGAAAAACCTCATAGGTATGCTTAGGCAGATGGAACATCATGAATCTACTCTAACAAATCCTGGAATAGAAAAGACAGGCACGACATGGGGATGGCCATGGCAGGGAAAAAAGGTAAGAACGAAATTCTAGCAAAGCCAAGAAATGCAAACAGAAATATGATTATCATATGTAAACAAAAGCATCGCCTAACTAGGAAGCGGAGTATGCAAACAGAAATATGAGTATGGTGTTATTAACTCTAATTAGAAACATCTTTGCGAATAGAAATTTGTTATATGAAATTAACCTAATAAATTTACTTCAACAATCCTTGTAACACTTTACCATTAAAATTATAAAGAACTATTTCAACGTTGAAATCTTCAAGTATATCCTTCAACTTAAAAATATCATTGAAATATATCCCTATATTTCAAAAAAAAAATCAGTGAAGTGTATAAAGAACTATTTCAACACCGAAATCTTTAACTGTATCCTTCAACTTCAAAAAAATCAATGAAATATATCCTTTAATTTCAAAATAAATTTAGTGAAGCGTGTAGAAAATGACAATAGCTTAGGAAACTTGTGCTTACCTTAATAGCATTGATTGCAGCTCACGCTTTGTCCATACAGCGGATGGCCTATGGTCTTGTGATCAATGGCCTTCCTCAATGTTACCTCTCAAGCGGTGGAACATCCTTATTCAAAAGAAAATCCTCAATGGACTGGTGTTCCCTCCACCAAACGTAACCCACCATGGACTCTCGTTGCCGTTACCAAATACAACCCATCACAGACACTTCCCACTGCACACATATAAATAGAGAGCGTGGGAGAGAAGTGGAGAGAAATATCTAAACCACAATGAAATTTAAATTTCATTTCAACTTGAGGCTGTTTTTTTTACCACCAGCTTTTTTGCATATTCTGACAGGAAACAACTAGATGAAATTCAAATTTCGAAATTGCATTTCAACTTCAGGATCGGCATTGGCGAGTTTTTGTGCATCTTTTGGTTTCTAATGGTAAAGTTTCAGTAATTGACCACTCCAACGTTCATATTTCAATTTTGTAGACGTGCAGCATTTTCATTATAAATTTTGTGTTACACGTCGAACCTTTTAATTAGAATGTTTGTGTATGGCTGGATTATGTTAAAAATATCTCCGATCGTGAGCCACATGTTTCAACGACCTCTTCCTTTCTGAGCTGAACAGACCACTCCAATTAGTTCAAACAATGTTCCATGGACCACTCCAACTGGTTGCGAAAACAACTAAGTTGCATTTGATTTTATTTATTTTTTTCTATAATATGGATATTTTCTTATTTTTTAACCATTATGATATCTTAAATAATAAAACATTTGATTGCGTTGACCATGTCAGATTAAATATTCAACCTGCCATTTTAGAGTATTGAATATGCTTTAAATTTTGAAGAATGTTACTAATTATTTTTGAAATATTATAGTTATATGTTTATTATTTTAATATTTAAAATAAAGAATAATTAAAAATTTTAATCACCCGTTACTTCATTTATAATTTATGAGAAAGATATTTATATAATTGGTATAAAATTAATGATACTTTGAAAATAAAGTAAATATTTCTCATGTTGTAAAATGTAGTTATATTTGTAAATTATAAAAAGTAAATATTTCTCATGTTGTAAAATATAGTTATATTTGTAAATTATAAAATTGTTATTTGAGTATCTATTTACAATAAAATAAAGTAAATATTTCTCATGTTGTAAAATGTAGTTATGTTTGTAAATTATAAAATTTGTATTTGAGTACTTATTTACAATAGGTATAATCAATTGTATAAAAGCTAAATAATTTTTTTTTTTTCAAATATTTTTGCAAAGTGTGATTCAATTTTATGATTAAAATGCTTGTGATATGTTTTATTTTTAAATTATATATTAATTTTTTACAATTAATAATAATAATAATATAAAATAAAGTTATAATTGATTTGTTTATTATTATTATTTTTGAATAATATAAGTACATCATAAGCGAAATGTTTTGATGCTTATTATGAATCAATGTTTTCTAAATATTATTAACTATTCAATTTAATAAACTATATTAATATATATGTATTTCGAATTTGAAGACATACAATAACCAATAAGAATCTAATAGTTTCCTTTTGTTTTATTTAGATTACATCTTAATTAACAACATATTCGTAACCATTATAACTTTAAATTTTTAATAAAAAATATATAAAATCAAACTAATTAAACATATGTAATGCATAAATTTGAGGACATGTTATTATAATTTTATCATTTAATTGTTTTTGTAAGTAAGAGGTTAAGTTGTAAATATGTTAAATGAGAGAATAATTTATTATTCGTGTATAATTGGGTTGAGAGACTCATTATTTTGGGAGCCTGAAGGCAATGTGTAAGCATGTCCTCGCTCAACATGGAGTTGATACATGTTACCTCTTAAAATATGAATACAATATTCTCTAAATAGAAAAACAATGTGAGCTATAATAAAAAAGAAAAAAGAAATATGATATGCATGCTTAATTAGTTATCCATATGACCTAATAAAATTTCATGAAAAGTAATTAGAAATAAACAAAAAAATTATGTGAGTACAATTTTTAAACCTTATATATTTAAAAAAATATGTGAACAGATGATAACAAATTCATATATATCTATAATGAGAAAAATGTTAAAATAATATATTTTAAAGTTTTATAAAATAAAATGCCCCATGTGGATTATGAATCAAATATTTTAATGTAAATTAATATTCACTTATACTTGAAAATATAGTAATAACCAAAAATTCATTTCAATGCACATCTTTTGTAACCTCTATAGCATTCAAAAATAAGATTTAAACAATGAAAAATCACATAGAAGAAATTTGATCCCTCTTGGCTCAAGTTAGATCAATGCTTAAAACATATCTATATTAATTCTTAAAATAATTGTTTTATATATGGGTTGGCTTGACCCTAGGACTTTTTAAATGGGTTGGTTTGACCCTAGGGGTTTTAATGGTTTACCTAATTGTTGAGCGGAGGTGGGTCCCTTGTTCCATAAACAACGAGACTCCTACATCAATGTTTGGTTTGGTCATGACCTTAAAATTGGATGATAATAATAATAATTATACAACTTCAGTGAGCCTAATGGTTAACAACATGTCTCTCCTCCTAAGAAATCGCAAGTTCAAAGCTAGAGATTGTAGAGTGTGGATTTTAGAAAAAATAAACCAAAAAAATCCACAAACTTTCAAAAATGACACTAAACACAATTTATATTAAAATTAAATTATAATTATTAAAATATTTAATAATATTCAATTAAATTTATATAAATAATTAAAAAAAATATTTTAAATGCAAATTTTGACACTTATTAATGAATTAAATATGAAAATAAAATACCTAATCAAATGAGTATAAAAATCTAGATATATGGAGGGTGTTTCCACTTTGACCACTGCTATGACTAGTATTTCAAGGGAGGTTATTTATTTATTTACTAATTATACATGAGTATAAAAATCTAAATATATGGAGGGTGTTTCCACTTTGACCACGGCTATGACTAGTATTTCAAGGGAGGTTATTTATTTATTTATTTACTAATTACACTTTGATTATATATTATCATTTGTCTCATTCATCACTTTATCATTTCCTAGAATTTAAAATTTTAAATAATGTATAAAAAAATATTACTATAGTCTAATTCAAGGGATTAGTTGAACTAGTTTTCTTTAACATTAATTGGTGTTTAGATAGTTTCACTTAGGCATGGGAGAGTTGAATATTTTGGATGGCATTACTTCAATTAGTTTTCGTTAACATTAATTTGTATTTAGAAAGTTATACTTATATATAGGAGAGTTTAATATTTTGGATGGCGTGAATTAGTTTACACTGATAAATTTATTAAGGATTAAGGATATTATTGACAAATAAATTTATTAAGAATACTATTGACAAATATGAAAATTATATCAATTTTTTCTAAAAACTTAAGAATTTAGTTTTAGTATAGGAATATTTTAAAATTTTATATTTATACCATGAGTGTAAAAAAAAATCTTACTTTTAAATTGACACAAATGTTTGAGGATTTCATTGTAAAATTCTTAAATATTATTCCTTAGAATTCGACTTCGTACTTGGAATGAGCCATGAATGAAAATAGTAAACAACGAAAATAGAGTTTTTTTTACCCTCCTAGGCTCATTTTTTTAAATTTCAATAATCTCAACCTTTTTAAAATGGGTTAAGATTAAGAAGAATAAAGTTTTTATCCATCACATTGAACTATATTTTTTTGAGAAATTTATAGTAAGTTTGGGAAAAAAAATTATGAAAAAAATTTCCTTTTTAGCATTTTTTGAATTACTCCATTAGGGTCATAGTATTATTTATTTATTTATTTTTAGCTAAAAATGATCATCTTATTCAAATATATCTTGAAAGTAAATTATTTTTATTCAAATAACTAATAATTAAATTGGAAAAAAATGAATAACAACACAAGCTAGGTAATTTACTAATAAAAAAACTTTCTGAAAGGACATTTAATTATAATTTTGAAAATTAAATTAAATTGAAAATAATTAAAAGTTGAGTGTGGAAATAAATGGTTGAAATTGCATGAATCTATTAGATTTTGAAATTGTTTTATGTTGTGTCAATTACTTTTTCTTGATTCAATACTTCAATTAGCAATGTTTCGAATTACAGTTAGTCTCTCTTGGACACTATCTCTCTCTCGCTCTCTCTCTCTCTCTCTCCCTCTCTCCCTCTCCCTCTCTCTCTCTCTCTCTCTCTCTCTGTCTCTCTCACTCTCTCTCTCTCTCTCTCTCCCCCACTCTCTCTCTGCCTCTCTCCCTCTCTCTCTCTCTCTCTCCCCCTCCCTCTCTCTCTCCCTCTTTCTCTCTCTCCCTCCCTATCCATTTCCCTCACACTACCCCCCCCCCCCACTCTCTCCCCCTCCCTCTGTCTCCCTCCCTCTCCTTCCCTCCATCT
>CM076576.1:677004529-677044529 GCA_034641835.2 Pinus albicaulis
ATAGAGAAAACGAGGAGGAGTACAACTTAAATGAGTCAAGAATTATAACCATACTAATGTACCGCTACATCATTTTGATTATGGGTGATATAAAACGCCGTTCATATGTACATCAAATATGTTACATGTAGATAGCGTTTTTACAGAGTCTTGCTCCATGAAAATAGATATGCTCAGGGAGATGGAACATTATGAGGTTATCAGGGAAAAAAGGAAAGAACGAAAATAGATATGCTCTAATAAATCTTGGAATAGAAAAGACAGGCACAACATGGCCATGGCAGGGAAAAAAGGAAAGAACGAAATTCTAGCGAACAAAGTTAGCCAGCCATTATCAACTTCTAGCATAGAAGCATACCATTGGATTTTAGGATTTTTAAGGGAAACAAAGTTGATCTGAACCAAATTTAAGAATCATTGAAATATTTTCTTTTTATTTTAATGTTGCATGCTATTTAAAAGTGGAGAAAACATTTGGACATGACGACAATATTTCCACTGCAAAGATCATCTTAAATTTTAAATTTCCTTCCAGAACTTGTTGCTGCATCGACAAAATATTAGCCTAAATGATGATTAAGGAGAATAAAACCGAGTAGAAGTGAATCTTTTGCAAAAGAGAAAAAAGTAATAAAATATTTTATGCACTAAACAAAAATAATAGCTATCATACTTCAAATTAAACACAATTTTCTGCCAGAGATATTCCCAAAAGTTGAGAAATCCCTCTGATTGTAGTTGGCGTCCATAATCCCTCTACATCCTAATTGGTAAAGTACGGTGTTCGTTTCCCTTATAACCTTTCACATTTAGGGAACCAATGACAAATCAATGAAACAGAAAAGCCAAGAAATGATGGGTTCCCTTACTCATATGTAAAAAGAAGCATCGCCTAGATAAAAAGTGGAGTATGCAAACAGAAATCTGAGTATGGTGTTATTAACACTAATTAGAAACATCTTTGCAAACATAAATTTGTTATATGAAATTAACCTAATAAATTTAATTCAACAATCTTTGTAACTCTTTACCTTTAAAATTATAAAGAACTATTTCAATGCTGAAATCTTCAAGTATATCCTTCAATTTCAAAAAAATCAATGAAATATATCCTTCAATTTCAAAATAAATTTAGTGAAGCGTGTAAAAAACGACAATAGCATAGGAAACTTGTACTTACCTTTATAGCATTGATTGCAGCTCACGCTTTGTCCATACAGCTGTCTGAAATGGTGAAAACTTGTAACTCTATGTTACCTCTCAAACGGTGGAACATCCTTATTCAAAAGAAATCCTCAATGAACTGGTGTTCTCGTTGCCGCTACCAAACACAACCTATCACAGACTCTTCCCACTGCACACATATAAATAGAGAGCGCATGAAGCTGCGTGGGAGAGAAGTGGAGAGACATCTCTAACAGAAACAACTAGAACAAATTCAAATTTGAAATGGTCCTGCGTGGGAGAGAAGTGGAGAGACATCTCTAACCGAAACAACTAGAACAAATTCAAATTTGAAATGGCGTGGGAGAGACGTGGAGAGACATATCTAAACCACAATGAAATTTAAATTGCATTTCAACTTGATGTTGTTTTTTTCACCATGAGATTTTTTGCATATTCTGACAGGAAACAACTAGATGAAATTCAAATTTCGAAATTTCATTTTGACTTCAGGATCGGCATTGGCGAGTTTTTGTGCATCTTTTGGTTTCTAACAGTAAAGTTTCAGTAATTGACCGCTCCAACGTTCATATTTCAATTTTGTAGACGTGCACCATTTTCATTATAAATTTTGTGTTACACGTCGAATAGTTTAATTAGAATGTTTGTGTATGGCTGGATTATGTTAAAAATATCTCCGATCGTGAGCCACGTCTTTCAACCAGCTCTTGCTTCTCTGAGCTGAACAGACCACTCCAATTAGTTGAAACAATGTTCCACGGACCACTCCAACTGGTTGCAAAAACAACTAATATCTCAAGTTGTTCAAACAGTGTTGCTTTTGATTTTATTTATTTATTTCTATAATATGGATATTTTCTTTATTTTTTAACCATTATAATATCTTAAATAAAACATTTGATTGCGTTGACCATGTCAGATTAGATACTCAACCTGTCATTTTAGAGAGCATATCATTTAGTATTGAATATGCTTTAAATTTTGAAGAATGTTACTAATTATTTTGGAAATATTATAGTTATATGTTTATTATTTTAATATTTAAAATAAAGAATAATTAAAATTTTTAATCACCCATTACTTCATTTATAAATTATGAGAAAGATATTTATATATTTGGTATAAAATTAATCATATGTTGAAAATAAAGTAAATATTTCTCATGTTATAAAATGTAGTATATTTGTAAATTATAAAAAGTAAATATTTCTCATGTTGTAAAATATAGCTATATTTGTAAATTATAAAATTTTTATTTGAGTATCTATTTACAATAAAAAAAAGTAAATATTTCTCATATTGTAAAATGTAGTTATGTTTGTAAATTATAAAATTGGTATTTGAGTATCTATTTACAATAGGTATAATCAATTGTATAAAAGCTATATATATATATATATATATATATATATATATATATATATATATATATTTTTCAAATATTTTTGCAAAGTGTGATTGAATTTTTATGATTAAAATGCTTGTGATATGTTTTATTTTAAAATTATATATTAATTTTTTACAATTAATAATAATAATAATATAAAATAAAGTTATAATTTATTTTTATTATTATTATTTTTGGATAATATAAGTATATTATAAGATAAATGTTTTGATGCTTATTATGAATCAATGTTTGCTAAATATTACTAACTATTTAATTTAACAAACTATGCTAATGTACATGTATTTCATAATTTGAAAACATACAATTACCAATAAGAATCTAATAATTTCCTTTTGTTTTATTCACATTACATCTTATTTAACAACACATTCATAACCATTATAAATTTAACTTTTTAATAAAAAATATATAAAATCAAACTAATTAAACATATGTAATGCATAAATTTGAGGACATGTTATTATAATTTTATCATTTAATTGTTTTGGTAAGTAAGAGGTTAAGTTTTAAATATGTTAAATGAGAGAATAATTTATTTTATTTATGTATAATTGAGTAGAGAGACTACCAATAAGAATCTAATAGTTTCCTTTTGTTTTATTCAGATTACATTCTTAATTAACAACACATTCATAACCATTATAACTTTAACTTTTTAACAAATATATATATAAAATCAAACTAATTAAACATATGTAATGCATAAATTATGTAATGCATTCTCATGTTGTAAAATATAATTATATTTGTAAATTATAAAATTGGTATCTGAGTATCTATTTACAATAAAATAAAGTAAATATTTCTCATGTTGTAAAATGTAGTTATGTTTGTAAATTATAAAATTGGTATTTGAGTATCTATTTACAATAGGTATAATCAATTGTATAAAAGCTAAATATTTTTTTTTTCAAATATATTTGCAAAGTGTGATTTAATTTTTATGATTAAAATGCTTATGATATGTTTTATGTTTAAATTATGTATTTATTTTTTACAATTAATAAAAATAATATAAAATAAAGTTATAATTTATTTATTTATTATTATTATTTTTGCATAATATAAGTATATCATAAACTAAATGTTTTGATGCTTATTATGAATCAATGTTTGCTAAATACTATTAACTATTTAATTTAATAAACTATGTTAATATATATGTATTTCACAATTTGAAGACATACAATAACCAATAAGAATCTAATAGTTTCCTTTTGTTTTATTCACATTACATCTTAATTAACGACATATTCATAACCATTATAACTTTAACTTTTTAATAAAAAATATATAAAATCAAACTAATTAAACATATGTAATGCATAAATTTGAGGACATGTTATTATAATTCTATCATTTAATTGTTTTCGTAAGTAAGATGTTAAGTTGTAAATATGTTAAATGAGAGAATAATTTATTTTATTTATGTATAATTGGGTAGAGAGGCTCATTATTTTGGGAGTCTGAAGGCAATGTGTAAGCATGTCCTTACTCAACATGGAGTTGATACATGTTACCTCTTAAAATATGAATACAATATACTCTAAATAGAAAAACAATGTGACCTATAATAAAAAAGAAGCAATTACTGACACTGGTTTCAAAGAGAGTGGAAGCAATTTCTTCTTCCCTTGGAAGATTTGGCATTCATGACATTTCATCACTGTCTTATACAAATCAGAGAATAATGTGGGCCAATAATATCCTGCTCTCAATACCTTGTTAGATGTAGTCTTCGAAAACAAGTGACTGCCACAGTCGCCTTTATGAAACTCGTGCATTACCTTCTGCACTTCTTCTTCAACCAAACAATTGAGCAGGATGCCTCCCAGATCTTTCCAATACAGAGCGTTGTCTAAAATGCAGTATTTTGCAGATTTTAGCTTCAGGGATCTACCTTTACTCTTAGACATGCCTGTAGGAGGTGACAAATGCTTAAGGACATAGACAATGTCCGAATACCACGGGGACTGTAGAAAAATATCTACAATTGGAACCAAAAAACCCTCATATTCCTCTTCCGCTACTGCTATTATCAGGTTTATATCTAAGGCGCGCAGGTTTGATTGGGCCATCAATTTCGCCAAGCCTTGGCCTTTGATCAACTTCGTGGGCTTGATCTCCAGATCGTATTCTAACATAGCAGCTATCCATTTGCCTCTTCAAACTTCTGGATCAGTTTGCATTAACACATCCTTCACTGCGGCATTAGGGACATAAGCTATAGTGTGTGAATGCAGAATGTAGACCCTGAAATCCTTCAATGCCTTGATAAGAGCCAATGCCTATTTTTCAATAATGTTATACCTCAAAGAAACATCTTTAATAGTTCTACTAAAAAATGCAATTGGCTTTTCGATCTTGTCTCTCTTTTACATTAAAACAGCAGCTAAAGTATGCTCCGATGAAAACGAAAATATGATAAAGTCTTGAGTGTAGTCGGGACTGATCAACACTGGGGCATTGGACAAAGAAAACTTCACCAGATTGAATGATTTGATGGCCTCCTCACTCCATTTAACAGTGTTGTCTTTCTTCAAAATATTAGTCATTTCCCTCAAATGTTTGGCCAGATTGGGTATAAATCGACGTAATAAGTTCATCTTACCATTGAATGCTTGGATCTCCTTTTTGTTTCGTGGTAGGTCTATGAGATGAATTGCCTCCACTCTAGCTGGATCGATGTGAATACCATCTTTGGAGATGATATGCCCCAGCAGCTTGCCTTCGTCCATGGCAAAGAGACACTTCTTGGGATTGAGAGAAATTCCAAATTTTCTGCATCGCTGAAAAACAACTCTCAAATGGTGCAAATGTTCGTCATCTGATCCTGAAAACATTGTCAAATCATCCAAATAAATAACCAGAAAAACATATTTTTCATTTGCAAAAGCGATGTCCATTGCACGCTGGAAAGTAGCTCCTGCATTCTTCAGTCCAAAAGGCATTTTGGCATACTAGAAGGTTCCCCAGGGTGTTGTGAAGGCAGTTTTATCTTGGTCCTTCTCATGCACCCAGATTTGGTTGTAGCCTAAGTAGCCATCGAGTAGTGACATCCTGGATGCCCCAACTACTCTCTGCAGAATATGGTCCATTTTAGGAAGTGGATAATTATCCTTTAAGGAGGCCTTATTCAAGTTCTGAAAATCTATACAGAACCTTATTTCTCCAATATTCTTATGCACTGGGACCAAATTCGAAATCCAATTAGAAAATCTAATAGGAACTATGATTCTAGCTTTGTACAATTTGTTTACCTCTTTTTCAATTGATGGCAGTAGCTTTGGATTGATTCTTCTTAGCTTCTGTCTGAATGGCTTTTGATCCGACTTGATAGGAATAGTATGCTGGATTATTTTCTTATCGTATACCTTCAAATCTGAATACTCCCATGCGAATACATCAGAAAATTCAGAAAGCAACGTCACATACTTCTTCTTTGCTTCAGGGGACAATGTCTTCGACAATTTGACAAACTTGGGCTGATCAGTTGTTCCGATATTCACATTTTCAACTCCTTTCTCTGTGGGCGCCAAGCTTGGCTTATTTGCAACATTGTCCTGATCAAACAGCTCCTCTAGAGGTATGAGACCTCTAGGAATGACATTATCTTTCAGCTGCAATATGTCCATCTGGTTTGTTTCCAATTCTTGATCATCAACCACATATTCACCTTCTATGGGAGTGTCCTTGAATTTTCCATCACCCTGCAAAAATGCATTGATCTCATTATCGTCCCAAAATACTTGCCAATACCTTAAATTGTCCAGAACAGCAGGGCTATGTTTGATATGGATCTCAATTTTTTTGGTGGAGTTCATCAGAATCTTCAAGTTACTTGCATTAGTGGCAAGAGAATCAGCAATAAGATTCTACATCCTGGGCACTGCTGTTAAAGTGTACTCTGGGAATGTCTTCAAAATGTCCAAAACTGCATTTCTGTATGCCCTCAATCTCAGGTGTTTATCTTGGTACTCTCCTTTCGCCTGCTTGATTATTAACTCAGAGTCACCATACATAAAAATCCTTTTCGCCTTCAACTTCTTTAAGATTTTGAGGCCTGCAATCAGAGCTTCATACTCTACTTCATTGTTGGAGCAGTCAAAGACCAACTTATAAGCACAAAATCTAACATTACTTGGGACCTTTTTAGGCTAGAAAACTGGGCTCCGAATCCATATTCCAATGCCAGCTGCATCCTTACCAACCACTCCATCAAATTCCATACCCCAGAGGCCTTCTTCTTCTTCTTGAAGATGCTGGAAATTTGCTTCTTTCTCTTATTTGCTTTGGCTGACTTCTGGCTGTTCATTTCCTCTTTACTGCTGGAAGGCAGGAGTTTCATGAGTGTTTGCTGCTTTGTCCCTTTCATTTTTTAGGACCTCTCTGAAATTTTCTGAAATCTCAGGTATCTCCTCCACTTGTATCAACTGAACATCCTCATCATTTAAACCACCATCTGAATATAAAACAAAAGACTCTAAATCTATGTGGACTGCATTGATGGGATGGTTTACTGGCTTGTCTTCGCTGGTAATCATGTATTTCATTTTGTTTTCCCTATATAACTTCCTCAACTGGCCAAATACAGGGATTGTGACATAGGAGAAATCAAGCTATATGGTCCCCTTAAGTTTTGCACCCCAAGACCTGGATAGAAGCATTCCAAACCATGGTGGGACATCGGCAACGACTACATCCATCAAGACTTTTTTGGCTAGGATTTGATCTAGGGACACCACCAAATCTTTGATGAGACCAACACAATGGACCCTACTTGAGTCAAAGGAGTACAAATCATGGTATTTTCTAGTAATATCAAGGCCTAAATTCTCCATGACAGCTTTGGGCATCAGATTATGCGAAGCCCCGGAGTCCAACATGGCATTATGCAAGATAAACTCATGCAACCTAAGACTTAGGTAGAAGGGGGGGACTTCATTTTCTTCAGACTCTTGTGTTGCTGGACCAAAAATGAGCTCAGGGTAGTCATCTTCCACATTAACCATATTAGAGAGAGGGTCAATTTGCAAGACTTTAGACACCTAAATTTTGTACACACTATTCTTCACCAACTCGGTCAAGGGCACAGACACTTTCAACTTGGAAATTTCACTTTCTAAATTAAAGGAGGGAGCTTTTTCTACCTCTTTTATAGGAGGGTCTCTCTTCTCCGTTTGCTCCTTCGTTATGCTCTGCTGACTTTTTCCATTTGCTATATTAGTAACTACCGGTGCTTTGATGGATGAAGGATTGGCCGGCTCTTTTCCTTTCTTCTGTGCCTCGTCCTTCATTTGGAGTTCTTTTCTCTTTTGAATGGGGCTTCTTGTGACGTTTATTTTCCTTAGAGAATACTTCCTTTACTGGGCTGACAGTGCATTCATACACCCTCTCTGGTAGTCATCAGATTCTTCTTCTAACACCACGTCATTGGCCAAAATAAAATTTTCATCCCCTCGAATGTCTGGAGTCGCCACTGTGTACTCTTCCTCTTCTGTGAGGAAAATGGGCGCACCATCGGCTATGAAAAAATGATTGGTTTCAAACAGAGGACCATCATCATCTGAGTCAGTCCCTTGCACGTAGTTCTGCTATAACGGTGTCTTAATCTGCTGCTGTGGTGCCTCTTGGTCCTGCGCCCTTTGTTCTCTCTGTCTAATTATAAATTGCGGCTGCTGTTGTCCTCTAAAATTTGTATTTCTTATTTGGGGCTCCAGTCTGTCCGAAATCGTTAATTAATCAACCATATTTTCCATTGTACGAATTAGTGTGTCCATTTTGCTGTCCGAAGGGGATGCTTCTTCTTTCACCATGACCTTCTTTTCAGTTCTGGCTCGAGCTCTTCTCGCCAGCAGATTAGCTTCAACGCTTACTGTTATCTTTTGCATCTCTTCAAATGAAGGTGGATCTCTTTCACGTAGCTGATATGCCATGTCAGCATCAAAACCATCCAGAAACTTCATCATAGCTAAATCCACAGGAGGTTTGAGGTTGGCCGGAATAGCATTGTATTCCGCATTGAATCTAAAACAATAGTCTTGCACCGTTTCACCCACATTTCTTTTAATATTCTCATATTCAAAGAGAATTTGGTGTGGATTCCTTTTCACCTCCCACCGGTCCAAAAATTGTGTGTCTAACTCTTGCAAAGTGTGAATCGAGCCTGCTGGTAAAGCTCTGAACCACTTTCTCACTTCACCTCCGAGGCTTTGAACAAACAACCTGGTGGCTACATTCTCTTCTTCTACTTCATGCAAGTCAAAAAAGTCATTCATCTTGTCAACATGTTGCGGGGATATAATGCCCTGCGTGGCATCAAAGATAGTAATTTTACTCTGATAATCAGCAGGCATATCATTGAGAACCTGAGGTAAAACCAAGGGTGCATACTGGGCAGCCATGACTCTGGGTGGATTTACAACAGGATTTGCAGGATTTAGTGGAGGTGTTTTTGGGGGAGATGATAACTGGGAGTTGACTGAAGGGGATGTTGATGAATTAGGAGGAGGAAATACTGCTCCTGATGATTCTGAAGGCTCAGGAATATAAGTTGCAGTGATGGACTGAGGAGAATTCAAAATTTAGTCATCAATAGAAGAATTGCTCTCTGAACTTCAATATCTACAAGAAACTCTGGATCTAAAACTGTGTCTTCAAGTGCAGTTTCAGACTTCTCTCTAAACAAAGAAAGCTCAAAAATCTCATAAAAAGAAAGCTTTTCCGCAAAAAACCTCTCACTGGGCCAAGTGTGGGACCTGAAAAATAGGTGTAGGACTTAGTGATCCCTCCTTTCTTCTAATTATTCTTGGAATAATATTTGGATTTTCAAACACAGGGGGAGGATTTGGATCAGGATTAGCTCTTTTATATCTTCTTGAAGCCAGTGTGGTCAAATTACTACTATACAATATTTATATCAGCCTAGAAAACTCTGAAATATCATCATCACGAGTTTACAAGAAAAATATTACTGGGGTAATAAATCTTCTATGAAAAAAGTTTGTAATTCCTCGGTATGGTCACCAGAGATGTTAGCACCCAATCTGAACCTCAGGCTGAAAAAAGGAAAATCAGGGTAACAACTAAACCATGCTCAGCCTTGTAGCTAGCCCTACAAGGACAGGAGAGGGCTCTCTCCGTAGAATAGATATTCAATAAAATGGTAATGGACTGATTTTAGGCTAGGTATATAAATGGGAAAAAGAGTTTTGATGAATTACTAAAATTCTAGGGATGTATGGGACAAGAGGACAGTATGAACTGAGGAATTAAATCAGGATACATGGTATTTCATGGGGCAAGATAGGCAGGAGATTTAGCAATCTAGTTTGAGATAAGATGGAGTGGATGGACTGTTGAGAAGCTGAAAAGGGCATAATAAATGGATCCTTTTCAAACAGAAGAGAATACACAGAGCATGAATGATTCCCCAAGGTAGAGCATATAAAATGGATTCTACCTTTCTAACTTGAAAACATTCAACTGGAAATGTTTATGAGTGAATGTTGCAACATAAAAATGTACATATGAAACATAAAGAAGAGACATATGCTAAAAATAATACCACACGAATCCCACAAGTCAGAGCTACATCACTTTATTAATTCCCTGTCAAACTGTACAACGAAGCACAGAGCTCACTGCCACACTATTCCCCTACTTCTGAGTTTTTAGACCTCAGATTTTTTAGCCTCTACAAAATGATTAGCATTTACAATAAATAGACAGATTCGCAGGAATACAAATCAATGGGGAGAGGAGAAATCACAATTGAAGATGGAAGGCCAAAAGCCAACGGTGAGAAGGCGAAACATTGTAATGTAGGTCTCTTTGAATTGTAACTGAAGCCAAAATAGGCAATTTGATCCTATTTTTCCTGCTGTTGTAGATGCCTTTATTTTATTTTGAGCTCTCGGCCTTTGACTGCTTCCTTTGCTTTCCATTATTTCTTTATTCTCTGGCCTTTTTAATAGAACGCTGATAAAATGAATTTATGCTTTCGTGAAGGGAAAACTATAATTTAAATGGGAAGAGGGAAGGGAAATGGAGGCGAGAACCACATAAATCGCAATCGGAGTCGGGGTCGGGAGGAGGAGCCGAATGGTGTATACAATATTTCTGATGCGATTGGGGGAAAACCCTTTGTATTATATTTCAAAACCGAAATTTTGCATTAACAAAGGAACATGCCTTTTATTATATGAATGGGCGGAAGTATTATGGTGGGCCCGGGGTCAATCACAATCGGAGATCGGGAGCAGGGACAATCGCAATCGCAATCGGGAACATGTGCGATGCGATCAATCGAAGGGGCAGTGCAATCGGGCAGATCAGGAGACGGGAAGCGATGGGCCGATGGGAGGAAAGACTTGCGATTGAGCGATTAGAAGTGGACCGTCCGATCGGAGGAGGAAGATCAACGGTGGATGTGTAATCGGGAGTATGTCAATCGGAGGGTGTCAATCGGAGAGGGACTTATGGAAGCGTCGATTGCGATGGTGCGATTGAATGTGGGCCGTCCGATCGGTGGGGAAGATCGACAGTGCTGGATCAATCGGGGATTGTTAGTCAGAGGTCGCGATCGGAGGGGAATGCGATTGATCGCAATCAGAGGGTCGGGGAAGGGACTTGCGATCAGGCGGATCGGGGTATGGTGTGATTGGAAAGTTCCGATTGGTGGAGGACCGTTGGATTGAACGAGGAGATCAACGGTGGAGGGATGATCGGGGGTGATGCGATCAGAGGGATCAGGGCAGGACTTGCGATTGCGATGATCAGAGTTGTATGTGATCAATCGCATCACAAGTGTTTACGATGGGCTGATCGGAGCTCTTCAAATAGAACACGCGATTGCGATTTGCGATTGGGGGGTTTATACAACATAAAGTTTGAACTTTGCTATAAGGCTTAAAGGCATGAAGGGGAAGTGGTTATGTAAATCGCATTTGTATTTATAATGCGACTTTATAATCGGGAAAAGGGGAAAAATGGAATTTTTTAAAGGAACATTAAACTTTAATAACACAAAGTTTCAAAGGGAAAATGGGGAAATAGGGGGTATATGAGGGTATAAGGGCTTTTACTTCACTTAAGCATAAAATTCAATCCAGAGGTCAGTTTTGAGAGAGTAGTATACCGTTGGAAAGCTCTTTCCAGGCTCTTTCTGATGAATCTACTTTGAAGGTGCTCTGGCATTGAACATGCTATGGAAAAATTCTCTGAAGGCAGGGACATCACTTTGTGGAGATAACAGCTTCTGAATTGTGACTGAAAGGAAAAGTATTATGTTTTCACCTCAAAACATGGGTTTGAGGTGAAAATTACGTCAAATTGAATGAATGATATATGTGATCCTCCTGGTGCTATAATTTTGAGTTTTATTGACTTCCTCATGACCTTGCTGATCTTTATTAACACTTGACTCATTAATTTGACCATGGTGAGACTTTAGAGACTAAAGAGACCCATCCTATGACCTACTGATATGATTCAGAGACTGAAAGTGACTAATGACTGAAGACGATAGGGAGGAAAATCAGCAATTACCTCATGAGGGAAAACTAATAAAAATTACTACCATCGATGAATCCATGACCTAGCGCAATGGTGAAGTTTATTCGGTATGAGACACCTAATATGCAAATGCAAAAGAGAATTGATCACTGATGGCAGTATGACTGGACTGACACTAACAGGATTATCATTTTGTTATTACTTATGTTTTTATTATAAGCAATTTTTTATTGCTTAAGATAATTGAATTCTTGGTGTAGTTTGATAACTATGAAATTAAATATTGAGAAAAAGGATGATTGAATTGTTGAAGTAGGTTGCTATTTATTTGAATTTTTCTTTTTGGCTCTCTCAGATGCTACATCTAGTAGTTGTTCTCTAATGGTGGCCTCATGGGAACCTCATCTCAAGAAGCTAGGAAAGAAGACTAGGATTAAGGGGAAGTAACCATGTTCTCTAATGGTGACCTCATGGGAACCTCATCTCAAGAAGCTAGGAAAGAGGAGGGGATTAAGGGGAAGTAACCCCTATTCTTTTGCTTGCGTATTTTTTGAGATTTTAAGTTTTATTTTATATTGTTTATGCTTTTTTTCGACTATGTTCATTTTTGCAATGTTTCTTTTTCAATAATGATTCAAATTGGACACATAGTCCATTTGACATAGTTGTGTCACTTTTCGGGTTATCAGAGTCTTCATAGATCAGTTATTTGACACACAATTATGTACTTAACAACAGATTTATATTCATTCTACATTACTAAAATTGACTAAAATCACTATAGATATCTTTCTTAGCAACTATTGGATCTTTTTAAGAATCTTATGGCGTTTCCTTTGCAACATCTGGTGATGGTGCAATTGCTAGTGTAAATTAATATTCACTTATACTTGAAAATATAGAAATAACCAAAAAACCATTTCAATGCACATATTTTGTAACCTCTATAGCATTCAAAAATAAGATTTAAACAATGAAAAATTACATAGAAGAAATTTTATCCCTCTTGGCTCAAGTTAGATTAGTGCTTAAAACATATCTATATTAATTCTTAAAATAATTGTTTTATATATTGGTTGGCTTGACTCTAGGAGTTTTTAAATGGGTTGGTTTGACCCTAGGGATTTTAATGGTTTACATAATTGTTGAGCGGAGGTGGGTCCCTTGTTCCATAAACAAGGGGACTCCTACATCAATGTTTGGTTTGGTCATGACCTTAAAATTGGATGATAATAATAATAGTTATATAACTTGAGTGACCCTAATGGTTAACAACATGTCTCTCCTCCTAAGAAATCGCAAATTCAAAGCTAGAGAGTGTAGAGTGTGGATGTTAGAAAAAATAAACCAAAAAAATCCACAAACATTTTTTTTTTTTTGTAAGCTTCATAGGACCTTTCATTTACGATAATATAAAGGGCAGAGAGTCATACAGTAAAAAACCCATGCAATGACCTCAACCTGCCCGAAGAAAACCAGGTCTGTTGGCCACCGCAACGAGTTGTAAGAAGACCAAAAACGAAATTGTCTAAGCCTAGATCTAACAGTTTTAAGGGTTGTTGTATGTCCAAAATAATTACAGCAAAGAGAAAAAATATAGCTAACATAACCCAAAATTACAAGAAAGGAGTTAACCAACTAAAGTAGCAGCCGAAGTAGTAGCAGCTTTCCCAAACACCTGTGGCCTGTGATGAAGGAGCTGCACCTACTGTTCCAACTTGCCTACCTAATCATTCAACTAGATCTATACCTTGGAGATGGCATGCATATCCATATTCAGTTGTTGCAACTCAAACAGAATGGAAGAGGTAAGACTCTGCTTCTCAGTTGCTGCCAAAGCCTTTGCAAGGATACACTTCATCTTCCAGTATGTCTTGACGGATTGTTGGAAGAGAGAAACGCGTCCTCGAGTATTACCTGGATCAGTTAAAAAGTCCAGATGGGAGAGCTGTTCATCCATACTCACCTCTTCACTGTCAGTTTCTACCTCCCATCCTTGAATTGTAGATTTAATCTTATCCTGATTGCCAAATTCGTAAACCTGAGCCAACTCTTGTACAACCTCTGTATTTGTTTTGTGGCCCCGTCGACTAGTTCCTTCCCTAGGCTTGGTATGCCGATCGCGTTTGGGCCTCCTAGGATGCGATTTCACCATACTCGCAATTGAGAATCGTGCAAAGAGGCCTGTGGCCATATGGACAGGAAAGAGTAGATAAGTGAAGAGTGAAGAGAACTGCAGAAGAACATGTCCAATATGTTGAACCACCCTTTGAAAAGTAGCAGTAAAGGGAATAGAAGGCCATCCATAAAGAAACGCAGAGAACATATATTGATGAAAAGACATCACCGCCAAAATTATACCAGAGACAGTGAACCAATAGGTAACACCAGAGCATCGTGGAGAATGAACAGAGAAATCAAAAGAGGAAATGTGCAAAATGTCAGAGCAAACGTATGAAAACTGCTGAGTCAAAACCCCTGAGAACAGAGATATTTGCATAAACCGCCAAAAATCTCAACCCAGCGATAGCAGTGCCATATGGGAGAAAATGTGTAACCGAAGAGAACTCCAATTTCAACCCATCAGCAACCAACTCATATGTAAAGGAATATATAGCCGTAGAAAATGCCGAAAAATGCAGGCTAGTAGAAGCAATGATACAGAATGCTTGCAAATTAAAATAACAGTTGCATGAACCTCGGCCCAAGAAACCAAAAACAAGTCGGAGCAGTGGCAACTTTTAAGAGAGGTAATCCCATGCATGCACCGTCGAAGGGAAACAGTTGGAGCAATAGACCAAAAAAACACTTCCTTTGAGAATGAAATTTCACATCCCACAGAAGAGCATACATCTGGTATGAAAGGAAAACAAGGCCATGGAAATACAGAATGCGAAGCAAATTGATAGCTATCGTGTCCCCAAAACACCAGAGGCAAAACTGGGGGGCTATGGAAATGAGGTTCGACCTCCCCCGTATGCCCAATACTAAAGACAACCCAGGTAGAATGGAAACTCTGAAACAACAGAATCGGATGCATGCAAGAAAACTTACGTAAATCGAACAGAGAATCATATTGTGAGGCAGAAGTATCTAGAAAGAAAAATGCCATTACATACCACAAACACCGCCAAAGGGAACGCGCTCGGAGAACAGAGGCCCAAACCTGCAAAAATACTCCGAGAGAGATGCGGAAGAGAATGTGGAAGACGGGGTAAAAACCAACCTGGAAATGCTCGATTGTCCACATAAAACAAGGAATGAATGCACCTGACAAGGCATTAAGCATACCAACTGGCCAGGGCATGCAAAGTAATGGCGAGGTGAGCGCATCGATCCAATACATCCACGAAAGGACCATAAGCATAATGGGCCAGCGATGCAGCCAACACGTGGTTCGAAGCAATCAACCTCAACCTGTACTCACCCCGATCGGGGGAAAAATCCACAAACTTTCAAAAATGACACTAAAAACAATTTATATTAAAATTAAATTATAATTAATAAAATATTTAATAATATTCAATTAAATTTATATAAATAATTAAAAAAAATATTTTAAATGCAAATTTTGACACTTATTAATGAATTAAATATGAAAATAAAATACCTAATAAAATGTGTAAAAATCTAAATATATGGAGGGTGTTTCCACTTTGACCACTGCTATGACTAGTATTTCAAGGGAGGTTATTTATTTATTTACTAATTACACATGAGTATAAAAATCTAAATATATGGAGGGTGTTGCCACTTTGACCACGGCTATGACTAGTATTTCAAGGGAGGTTATTTTATTTATTTACTAATTACACTTTGATTATATATATTTAAAGATTTAAATAATGTATAACAAAATATTATTATAGTCTAATTCAAGGTATTAGTTGAACTAGTTTTCTTTAACATTAATTGGTGTTTAGATACTTTCACTTAGGCATGGGAGAGTTGAATATTTTGGATGGCATTAGTTCAGTTAGTTTTCGTTAACATTAATTTGTATTTAGAAAGTTATACTTATATATAGGAGAGTTTAATATTTTGGATGGCGTGACTTAGTTTACACCGATAAATTTATTAAGGATTAAGGATATTATTGACAAATAAATTTATTAAGAATACTATTGACAAATGTGAAAATTATATCAGTTTTTTCTAAAAACTTAAGAATTTAGTTTTAGTATAGGAAAATTTTAACATTTTATATTTATACCATGAGTGTAAAAAAAAATCTTATTTTTAAATTGACACAAATGTTTGAGGATATTATTGTAAAATTCTTCTAATCTATAATAATTATATATAGATTCTAGAATTTTTAGTGATATTTTAGGAAAATTAGTAGAATGAAAAATAGTATTCGTTAAAATAAAAAATATTATTGCTTAGAATTCGACTTGGTACTTGGAATGAGCCATGAATGAAAATAGTAAACAACGAAAATAGAGTTCTTTTCTACCCTCCTAGGCTCATTTTTTAAAATTTCAATAATCTCAACCTTTTCAAAATGGGTTAAGATTAAGAAGAAATGGAATAAGATTAAGAAGAACTAAGTTTTTATCCATCACATTGAACTATATTTTTTTGAGAAATTTCTAGTAAGTTTGGGAAAAATATTATGAAAAAAAATTCCTTTTTATCATTTTTTTAATTACTCCATTAGAATCACAGTATTATTTATTTATTTATTTTTAGCTAAAAATAATCATCTTATTCAAATATATTTTAAAAGTAAATTATTTTTCTTCAAATAACTAATAATTAAATTGGAAAGAAATGAATAACAACACATAAAAGGAGCAATGGACAAGCTAGGTAATTTACTAATAAAAAAAAAATTCTAAAAGGACATTTAATTATAATTTTGAAAATTAAATTAAATTTAAAATAATAAAAAGTTGAGTGTGGAAATAAATGGTTGAAATTGCATGAATCTGTTAGATTTTGAAATTGTTTTATGTTGTGTCAATTACTTTTTCTTGATTCAATACTTCAATTAGCAATGTTTCGAATTACAATTAGTCTCTCTTGGACACTATCTCTCTCTCTCTCTCTCTCTCTCTCTCTCTCTCTCTCTCTCCATCTCCCTCTCTCCCTCTCTCTCCCTCTCTCCATCTCCCTCTTTCTCTCTCTCTCCCTCTCCATCCCTCTCTCTCTCCCTCGCTCCCTCTCCCTCCCTCCCCTTGCCTCTCTCTCTCTCCCCCTCCCTCCCTCCCTCTCTATCTCTCCCCCTCCCTCCCTCCCTCTCTATCTCTCCCCCTCCCTCCCTCTCTCTCTCTCTCCCCCCCTCTCTCTCCCCCACTCTCTCTCTCCGTCTCTCCCTCCCTCTCTCTATCTCTCTCTCTCTCTCTCTCCTCACTCTCTCTATCTCTCTCTCTCTCTCTCTCTCTCTCTCTCTCTCTCTCTCTCTCCCCCGCTCTCTCTCTCCCTCTCTCTCTCTCTCTCCCCCTCCCTCTCTCTCTCCCTCTCTCTCTCTCTCCCTCCCTATCCCTTTCCCTCTCACTACCCCTCATGCTCTCTCCCCCTCCCTCTGTCTCCCTCCCTCTCCTTTCCTCCATCGATCTGCCTCCCTCTCCCCCTCTCTCTCTCTCCCTCCCTCTCCCTCCTTCTGTCTCTCCCTCCCTCCCACTCCCTCCATCTCTCACTCTCCTTATTTATCCTCTCTCTCTCCCTCTCTCTCTCTCTCTCTCTCTCTCTCTCTCTCTCTCTCTCCCTCTCCCCCTCTCTCTCTCTCTCTCTCTCTCACTTTCCCTCTCCCTCTCCCCCTCTCCCTCTCCCTCTCCCTCTCTGCCCATCTCCCTCTCCCTCTCTCCCTCTCCCTCTCCCTCTCTCTCCCTCCCTCTATCTCTCTCTCTCCATCTCCCTCTCTCCCTCTATCTCTCTCTCTCTGTCTCTCTCTCTCTCTCTCTCTCCCTCCATATATATATATATATCTCTCTCTCCCCCCCCCTCCCTCTCCCTCTCCCTCTCCCTCTCTCTCTCTCTCTCTCCCTTTCACTCTTACTCCCACTCCATCTCTCTCCCCCTCCCTCTATATCCCTCCCTCTCCCTCCCTCAATCTATCTCCCTCCCTCTCCCTCTCTCTCTCTCCCTCCCTCCCACTCCCTCCCTATCTCTCTCTCCCTCCATCCATCTCTCTCTCCTTCGCACTCCCTCCCTTAATCTCGCTTCCTCCCGCTCCCTCTCTCTCTCACCCCCTATCCCTATCTCTCTCCCACTCTCTTCCTATCACACCTCCCAATTTCCTTCCCAATTTTTTTTTTTCATTCAACCTTTGAAGTTTAAATTTAGCCAGGGATCATACTATTACTTTGCAAATTTGATCAGATCACCTTGTTTTCCCAAATTTACAGTTTATTTCCATGTATCAACCATATTCAAACACTTGAGAATTAAATATATTTGTAACCCAAATGGTTAATAGATATATTGGCAGAAAAACCTAACCATAATTAACATAGCACATTATGGGTTTAATTATCACTAGCTATTTTAGGTTCAACCTTTATTTGTATAGCATCAACCTTTGCGCATTCAACATGTTCGTAGGTTTGATGACCCTATGTGAAATCGGTTCGATATCACACGTTGCCCATATTGTTATATGTCAATGGTCCTCCAGGAAATCAATTTGATTTCCCACGTCTACTACTCCATGTCTCCACTCGTTGATGATATATAACTCTTCGTGCTATGAAATTCAACTATGTTTATACCTATGCATACCTAGCTCTCGTGTCTATTTATTTGCTTCTCGTACACGTTTATATCAATATTTGGAATCATCTGTGTTGGCTTCCATGTAATACAATTTTGTAAAATTGGTGCAACATAATTGTGAATTGAGATGGGACGTCGGATCCCACGAAATCTCGCATATGATTTTTTTTCCGTCTCAGAGTTTGTAATGGGTTTCTGTTTGTTCGTGGCCACGGGAGTTAGCTCCACGTAACTCTGGATTCGTTCCGTCAGCCTATTGTGTTGCCACAAAAATTCTTATGGCACGGTCCGGATGCTGTAACATTTAATTGTGTTGCTTGTCATATTAAATGTTTGACGCATGATGTACATTGCACATTAAACCCTTCGATCCGTGGCTTCTCCCTTGGGATCTTGCCAGATGGATGACTCCGATTCATCCTGAGCGTTAGGGTTTTATGTATCGATTCTGGAACCTTGATATAAATTCACCACGTTAATTTGCTCGTCGATTCCTTTTTCCTTTCTACTCGTTTGGTCTGTCAAACGACAATGAAGTTCGATGCTACCGATAGCTAAATGGGACTCAGTCCAGTATTTGGTGTATCTCTGAGCTATATTTGACAATTCAGGTATGCAATTTCCATAGGTTTAAATTTTCACATTTTCTTATCACTGTTTACCAATGGATTTCCTTTTCTGGTCTAGGTTTACGCTTCTTACTTCGCGTCAGCGCTGAGATTTTTGGGTTTAGATGGAACACTTGCCATCGTTTAGCTCCAGATTTAGTTCCATCTAACAATTTTTCAAGTCTGTGGTGCATTCTCACAATAGGTTCTATTGATTTTGCAAAGAATTAGTTGCTTCATTTTCAATTGATTCGATTTGCGTAAGTTAAATTCATCGTATGGATATTTCCTTGCACGTTTCATCAAGAGTTGGAATAGAGCACATGCTCTTGGGTTTTCAGAGCTGACCTTCTGTCTTACGCTCATCAAAGTTCTCTATGAGGACGTTCGCATGGCGCCAGAGGGAGGCTACCCCTCTCGACATTCTGGTTCATTTTTGTTTTTCGACCTGTATAGAACGTTGTACCTCTGGTTCATTCACCATTTGAATTTGAATGACCATCTTCAGGTTGTAGGTATTGACGAAAATTCTATTTATATGTAACAGGGCATGGATGGAGTTAAGTTTCTCTCTCACCAGGTAGCCCTTCTTCTCTTAGCTATCATTTTATCTTTGTTCCACCTTTTCTTCCTCGTCATATTGTGCATCGTATTTATTTTGGATTTTTGTATCTTACAGGTAACTACGACCTACACCTTACTCTCTCTCTGGAGCAATGAGAGTCATGGCTTCCTCCTACATTTAACATTGACTTCTCTTGCCTCTCGCAGGTCGGTATTCACCGAACATTGGTTAGAGGAAGTTCGTCCTTCTACAGCTTAAAATTTGTACGGATAAAGTTGTAGAATTTTTTACAATTATAATTGTTAATTCCCAATACTGCATGTATGTTTATACCAGCTCTTGGAGCATTATGAAACTTTCCCCAGGCCGTAGTGGCGTGTAAACGTTCGGATATATATATATATATATATATATATATATATATATATATATCTGTTGTACCTTACTTTTCATAATACCCATTTTGGTTTAATGGATCTCTATCTGTATTTTATTTCCTTGGAACTCTCAAACCATATAGTTGTAACACCCCCAATTTATGTGTTTGAATTTCAAAGCTAGACATTTGAACTTTAATCCTAAGGGGAGTGGACCCCAAAGGATAAGTATTCTGTGAATGTAATTAAATATTTAATTTGAGGAAATGAATAAAATTATTCTGTGCAGATTGACCAAAATGAGATTTATGAGATCACTTTCTAAATCCATGAGGATGGATAAGGCAACTATTTCCCCACAATCTTTCAAAAATCCTTGAAAGAAATTATTTCTAATTTATATTTTTGAGGAAGAATATAAATTCCCCAATGATGATGAAAGTAGTTGGGAAGAGGTAAAAAGCTGGAAAAGCTGGGAAAATCATAAAACAACTTTAAAGAATCCCTAAAATGGGAAGCCTAGGCAAACAGGAAGAAAAGCATCCTGAGATTCTGGACGCAGAATTAGAAACATGCTTTGGGGAACAATAGCTTAAATAAGATGCTCCTAAACAGATTAGAGATTGATCTGTTCTAGGAGGTGATCTCAGCTCGGGGGTGAGTTCTGGGAGACAGAAGGACTCTAAGGTTGGGAGGTTGGTCGACTGCATGAGTGGTATGTCTTTAAAATTATTGATGTGTTTACATCATATAGTATGAATTGGCTAGATATAAAAGTTGATTGTATATTAGAATTGTAAATGCTACATTTAACAGAATTAATCACCAAGAATTCACCTTCTTAATTCTGTACAGTTGTAGAAAAGAAATCTGTAGAGCAGAATCCAACAGAATCTCTAAACCAAGGTTGGTTTAAATCTGAGGATACATATTCCTCTACATATAATTTAACTGTAAACTACTCCTAATCAAATTGTGATGCTTACAGAAAATTTTAATAGTTAAATATTTAATTGAGATGGAACCAATTAGAGTTCATTATATTGTTTCCTAAATCTTGAAGGTTGTTCCATACCATTACAGATTCAAGAAAGAAACTAACCTTCTCAAGTCTGCATAGTTGTAGAAATTATAACAATGAGGAGGAATCCTCCAGAATCTCTAAATAAATATCTAATTTTAGACCTGGGTATTTATAGTATCTCCTAAATTACAAAATTGTAGCTTTAATCTACTTTTCTTGAAAAAGGGATACAGTTAGTCCACACTGTAAGGATACAGTGTACAAAAATATTCATCTCAATACTTATTAAGTGAAAAACAGAGAGTTAAGAGAGAAAACTTCAACAGCTGAGTATTTTAACATTTAAATTTATTTTTATTCCCTTTAATAAGGATTGCATGAAAGAATATACAATTTTTTTTATTAGTGTATATTTATTATACATCACTAGGGAACTACACAATATGAACAGATAGATGTGTAGGAAAGAAAACTATAAACAAAGTAGTACCTGTATTTCATACAGGCTTAAACAAATATATATGTATACTGGAGAATGGGTACACACAAACCTCATGCATAAAAATATATCTATAGGTAGGTATCAATACAAAAATTCAGTCTAAAAATAAGTATGGTGAGACTAGTATCTCATGGTAAATATATAGCAAAAGAAATCAGAAGCATTTATCTACATGAAAAAAAAAAATTTAATTGGGCATACAAAGTCCAATTAGAATTAGAACTCTCCACAATTCCTGAGAGGTCTTGATGAAGGCTATATAAAATATAATTATAACAAGTAGCCTTGAGTCACCGCAAAATTTACAAAAATCGACTGACAGTCATGACGATGATAAACCATTTAAATGAGGAGTAACTCATTATTTTAAATCGTAGTAAATGACACATTTCATATGTAGTAGCATAAAGACAACCATAAAATTATAATCTGTAGTTTGCAAACATTCTATGGGAAGTAAAATTTGTCAGGATGCAGAAACAAACACATTCGGTACCCAACCAGATAAAAACCACAGGGATCGAGCTCTCTTAGTCTCAACCGGAACTTAGATCGCGGTCTCAGTCCACAAGTTTAAATAAATCGAAGAACAATACTATGCGACTGAACTTAACTAATACTCAGTCTTTGTCAAGGTATAGGACATCAATTAGCTCTATCTAAGATTCTAAGAGACATTAACGAAGGTGCAGAAGTATGACGAAAAAAAATGCTATGAGAGAAGGGCTCCCTTTCGTCCGTGAGTATAACAACCTGGAAAAAAAATCAAGTGTCGTGGAAATTAATAAAAATTGACATGTTTATTTCAGATCTGGCTAAGAATGAAAATTTCACGGCGTCTTCCATACCTGCATACATACAGGGCAGCGTAAATTCATTTAGAAAATTGATAGAAGGAAATTTAGTAAAAATAAAATAAACTTATGAAGAGAAATAACGCCATACCTAACTAAGGAAATCATTCCTCGCTCCAACAGAGTCTGCCACAGCTGTAGAACTAGAACGAAAAACAAATTGAACACCATAAGGAAATAGAAAAAATTGGAGAAAATATCTCTACTGATAGAAAATCCCAATCGATTTTACCTAGCCAGACAGAAGTCGTGGGAAATCAAGCCACCATCTCGCCGAGGCCAAAAGATAAGTGGGATTTTGCCTATTCATTAATTTCGGCATGTTGATATTGCGCTCGTTAGTCATTCACCAGATAAAATCATGAAGGTGGCTAATAAAACAAAGAAGATGCAGCAGAATGAAATTTCTAAAAATATATGGGTAAGGAAACCCAAGGCCATTATCTATGATAATAAGCAGACACAAAACAACAAAAAGGGTGTGAATAAAACATAGGCAAATTTCTTCCATTTACAGTATTTCAATGCCCAAAACAAAAATCAATAACAGAGTCTGAGGTTAACACAACGAATGCTTACCATAAATTACCTGTAGGGTGATGTATACGTATGAAGGGTATGAAGTCGTGCATCTTCAGTGCGCAGAGGCTCAGCACCACCATTAACAAGGAGATACCCAAACGAAGGTAGAAAGAACAGTTGTAAAAAAAATTAAGTGAACGAGATATACCAAAAACCCAAATTCGAAACCCTAATGGTACCATTGAAACCTCAGTCGTCCATATGGCAAAAGATCCATGAAGAAGCCACAGATCGAAAGTACAAGAGGTGCTATTAAACCAGTCACTCGACATTTAAATTTCCAGCTAGCAAAGAAGGCCACGGCAGCTATACTCGTGTAGTATTGAATGCTTAGATTTCAAAGTCATATGGCGTGGCCATGACCCACGACACGTTGGATCCATAACGCATGCATGAGAAGGGAATGAGCTTCAAAATTTTACACATGATGACATGGAGACCGGTAAAAACATATCAATTCCCATATCAATACCTAACTTGCCAAGAAGCTGTACTTAGAAAAAAACGAACTCACACATCTACATTCACATGCTTTTCTAATTTCATGACATATAAAATAAATGAGTGAGAACGTGACTTAAACTTGGTGAGAAATTCATGATTCACAGATCAGTAAATATCCACACACTCAATGTATATGGAGCTATGAGATCGTTGAAATCAATCAAACCAATAGTTATAAACATTTGACCACACATAAATGAATTCGAATGATAGAGTATATTGGTTACAATAATTGATGCGAATATGATATTCGAATACCACGATAAGCCTACTAGTTAGATTAACATCAACAAAGGCAAGTAAATCAATACACATGTGATATATAAATCATACCAGGATAACCTTTATGGTAAGTGGGTCAGTGGTGCGAATCCACTTAGCCAATAATATAAGCTCCTCTTTATTAAATGTAAGGGATTAAAATTTAGCTTATTAAATAGAGGGGTATAATTGTATCCTATAGAGGCAGAAATATGATTCGAACCAGGACACAATAGAAATTGTTGTATGGCATACCTTAGTGAGATAAATTCTGACATTTAGAATACCCAAAAAAGAAAAAGAAAAATTGGTGTAATGGAGGCGTGACAAATGGTATCAGAGCCAAAGTTATAAAACTGGGCTGGTGACATTGTGCTCACTGTTGCTGTGTATTCACTGTATAAATTTATTTCTGTGGAAAAAAAAAAGATAATATTTTATTTTTATTTTCACTAATTTGTGTTGGGTAGTGTACAGTGGTGCTGAAATGGCAGAAGGTGATGAAATCTATGTTGATCTGCGTGATGAGGATAATGCACCAGATCCAAATGCGCCCATGATGGCTATGTTGCGGGAATTTCAACAAGAGTTGGCTGAGATAAAAAGCCAGAATGATAGATTGTCATTAGCCAGTGAGGAGCAGGAAAATCTCATCAGAGAATTAACTTCGCGGAATAGCCAAGAAGGCGAAGGTTCCGGAAAGAGGAAAATTGATGAGTCTAAGGATGATGATGCTGTTAGGCATCAGTATAAGCATAAAAAGGAATTACAAGGGGAATTCTGAAAGATCAAACCTCCCTCCTATGATGGGGAGGAGGAGGAAGATGCAGAAGCTTGGTTGTTGAACATGATTAAGTACTTCTAGGTCTATGAATATGAAAGCAATCTGAAGGCCGGATTAGCTGTTTACCAGCTGCAAGGTAAAGCTACCTTGTGGTGGGAGGAGACGAAAATGGTCCATGCAATCGATGAAAAGACAGTTACTTGGGAGGATTTCCAAGTTAAGTTCAAAAACCGCTACCTGAATGAACGCTACTATGATGATAAATCCAAGGAATTTCACGAACTTAGATTGGGACAACTCACAATTGATGAGTTTATTACTAAGTTTACAAATCTGCTGAGATATGTACCCTATATAAGGGAAGAAAAGGCAAAAGTACAAAGGTTTTTGAATTGTTTTCCTGCTGTATACAAAGAGAAAATCGAGTTTGACAACCCAAAAACCATGGACGAAGCTGTTATAAAAGCCAGATTATGTTACCAACAGTTCAAAGGAAAAACTGAACACAGAAAAATATGGGTAAATACGAATGAGTTCAAAGGGAGGAAACAGAAACCAGCCTATTTGAAATTTTTTGGCAGAGATCATCAGCGGAAAATTTTAATAAACCCTCAGTCCCAAGTGGCTTCCAAACAAATAGATGGAGACAGTAAAAAGGAAGGGACAGTCAGAATGAAGGAACCCTTGAAATTCTGGGGTTGTGGAGAACCCCATCTTCTGAGGGATTGTCCTCATCGAAACATTCAGATGATCATGAGAGATCGAGAAGCTACAACAGTAAATGACATAGCCAGAAATATACCAACTATTAGTGCAGCCTTGGAAAATTGGCAAGCAGAACATCAAGCTACCATGGTGGAAATGGAGGGTAAGATTTCTGACCTGTCTGTTACTGTTCTGATTGATTCGGGTGCTTCTTTGAGTTATATTATTGCAAATATTGTAGAAAAATGTAACTTAAAAGCTGAAAAATTTCAGCAGTCATGGCTGGTTCAGCTGGCCACTAGAACCAAGAGAAAGGTAACACATAAATTGCCCCAAACAGCAAACAAATTAAATGATTTTCAAACAAAAGTAAATTTGAACATTCTGCCCTTAGGTTCATATGATCTACTGATAGGAATGGACTGGATGGAAAAGAAGAAAGCTTTGATGAACTGTTGGGATAAGACTTTGCATTGTGTATATGAGGAAGGGAAACCTTTTATTCTCAAAGGAAAACCAAAACCTATATCTGTAAGACAAATATCAGCACTGCAATTAAAAAGAACAGCTAGAAAAGGATATCAAGTTTATGCAGTACAGGTGGAAGAAATAGAACAGAACACTGAAGAAAACCTGCTGGATGTATTACCAGTGACAAGGGAGTTTAAAGAAGTTTTTCCAGATGAGATCCCTCATCTTCCTCGCAAAAGAGAGATTGAATTTTCAATCGATCTGGTGCCGGGAGCAGTACTTGTTTCCTGAGCCCCTTATCGAATGAGTCCCCATGAGCTTATAGAACTGAAAATGCAATTGCAAGAACTGTTAGATAAAGGGTATATCAGACCGAGTGTGTCTCCTTGCGGAGCACCGGTGTTGTTCGTGAAAAATAAAGATGGAACTTTTTGGATGTGCATTGATTATCGTCAATTTAATAAGTTGACGATTAAAAATAGATACCCTTTGCCTAGAATTGATGATCTTTTTGATCAAGTGAGGGGAGCTTCAGCCTTTTCGAAGATTGATTTAAGGACTGATTATCACCAGCTCAGAATCAAGGAAGGAGATATCAGCAAAACATCTTTTCGAACCAGGTATGGGCATTACGAATTTGTAGTCCTACCTTTTGGTTTAACAAATGCCCCTGCCACATTTATGTGCCTAATGAACAGTGTGTTAAACAAGTACTTGGAAAAATTTGTCCTTGTGTTCATAGATGATATCTTAGTCTACTCAAAAAGTGAGGAGGAACATAAAGAACACTTGAGGATAGTATTGAAAACTCTGAAGGAAAATCAGCGATATGCCAAGTTTAGCAAATGTGAATTTTATAAAGATAAGATCCAATATTTGGGTCATATTATTTCTGAACAAGGCCTTGCTGTTGACCCTGAAAAGATAAAGGCTATAAAAGAATGGCCTGTACCAACGGATGTTTCTGCAGTGAGATCATTCATGGGGATTGCAGGCTATTATCACAGATTTTTGGAGAGGTTTTCTGCCATAGCACATCCCATAACATCCTTACAAAGAAAGGGTTTCAAATTTGAATGGACTGAAAAATGCCAAAATAGTTTTGACCAATTAAAACTAAAACTTACTACAGCCCCTATATTGAAGATTGCAGATACTGATAAAGAGTTTGTGGTATGTACAAATGCCTGCAGAGAAGGGTTGGGAGGAATTCTTTTGCAGGAAAATTCAGTTATTGCCTATGAATCCAGGAAACTGAAGGTACATGAACAGAATTATAGTGCCTATGATTTAGAGTTAGCAGCTGTTATCCATGCTTTGAAAATGTGGCGACACTATCTCCTTGGAAAAATATTTACATTGATGACTGATCATATTAGTCTCAAATATTTCTTTTCCCAAACTGATTTGAATGCTAGACAAGCTAGATGGTTGTCTTTTCTAAGTGAGTTTGACATGGATATAAAGCATATTAGGGGGAAAGAAAATAAAATTGCTGATGCTTTAAGTAGAAATGCTTTCCAAATTTCAAGTATCAGTGAAAGTAGTGCCCAATTTGATTTGGAAGAGTTAGTGAAATAGGCAGCAGACCAGGATCCCAATTATGAGAATATACAAGTGAAAATCCGGAAGAAGGAGATGGCTAATTTCACTCAAAACCAAAAAGGGCTAATCTGTTATAAGAACAGATTATATATTCCAAATGTAGAGTCCTTAAAGATGGAAATTTTAGATGAATATCACAAACAGCCGTATAGAGGACATCTAGGATATCATAAAATGTTAACAGCTCTGAAAAAGAAGTTGTTCTGGCCAGGAATGAAGAGAGATGTAGCAGAATATTTAACTAAATGTATGGAATGTCAACTAGTTAAAGTTGAGCATCAACATCCTGCTGGCCTTTTAAACCCTTTTCCGGTTGCAGAAAATAAATGGGACACAGTTTCCATGGATTTTATAACAGGATTACCGAAAACCAAATACCAGCATGATTCCATAATGGTAGTAGTAGACACTTTAACAAAAGTTGCCCATTTTATACCAGTGAAATCTACCTTTGGAACAACTCAAGTAGCGAATGTATTCCTGAAGGAGGTAGTAAGACTCCATGGGATCCCAAAGGTGATTGTTTCTGACAGAGATGCTAAATTTACAGCATCTTTTTGGAAAGGGATGTTTGGAGGGATGGGTACTAAATTGAGTTTTAGCACTGCTTACCACCCTCAGACAGATGGTCAAATGGAAAGAACTAATCAAGTTTTAGAGGACATGCTGAGAATGTATGTGATGGATAGACCATCAAAGTGGGAAGATTACTTACATTTAGCTGAATTTTCCTATAATAATAGCTACCAATCCTCCATCAAAATGAGTCATTTTGAGGCACTATATGGAAGGAGGTGTCGTACTCCTTTGAGCTGGAGTCAACCAGAGGATAAATGGATGTTAGGGCCAGATGCTTTACAAGAAATGGAAAGAATTGTCAAATAGATACAAAGAAACATCAAGACAGCACAAGATCACCAGAAGAACTATGCTGATAAGAAGAGAGTATACCGAAAATTTAAAGTGGGAGAGCATGTATACTTACGTATTAAACCTAAAAAGAGCACACTTTATGCTGGAAGTTGTGCAAAACTGGCTCCTAGATACTGTGGTCCTTTTGAAGTATTAGAGAGGGTGGGACCAGTGGCTTACAAGCTGGCCTTACCACCCCATGTTAGAGTTCATGATGTGTTTCATGCTTCGTTATTAAAAATATATGTGCATGATGCTTCTCACATAGTTGATTGGAATGTTGTACAGGTGGAACCAGAAGGGGAGTTTTTACCAGAACCGCTTCAAATATTGGAGCGGGAAGAAATTGAATTGAGGAACCGAACGGTAGCAAGAGTAAAGGTGCAGTGGAAGCACTTTACTGCTGAAGAAGCTACCTTGGAAAGATAAGCTGAAATGATAGAAAGATATCCATTTTTGTTTGAAAAACAATGAACTCTAGTTGTTGAATAACAACACCGAGGACGGTGTTAATTTTCAGAGGGGGAATATGTAACACCCCCAATTTATGTGCTTGAATTTCAAAACTAGACATTTGAACTTTAATCCTAAGGGGAGTGGACCCCAAAGGATAAGTATTCTATGAATGTAATTAAATATTTAATTTGAGGAAATGAATAAAATGATTGTGTGCAGATTTACCGAAATGAGATTTATGAGATCACTTGCTAAATCCATGAGGATGGATAAGGCAACTATTTCCCCACAATCTTTCAAAAATCCTTGAAAGAAATTATTTCTAATTTAGATTTTTGAGGAAGAATCTAAATTCCCCAATGATGAGGAAAGTAGTTGGGAAGAGGTAATATACTGGAAAAGATGGGAAAAGCATAAAACATCTTTAAAGAATCCCAAAAATGGGAAGCCTAGGCAAACAGGAAGAAAAGCATCCTGAGATTCTGGACGCAGAATTAGAAACATGCTTTGGGGAACAATAGCTTAAATAAGCTGCTCCTAAATAGATTAGAGATTGATCTGTTCTAGGAGGTGATCTCAGCTCGGGGGTGAGTTCTGGGAGACAGAAGGACTCTAATGTTGGGAGGTTGGTCGACTGCATGAGTGGTATGTCTTTCAAATTATTGATGTGTTTACATCATATAGTATGAATTGGTTACATATAAAATTTGATTGTATATTAGAATTGTAAATTCTACATTTAACAGAATTAATCACCAGGAATTCACCTTCTTAATTCTGTATAGTTGTAGAAAAGAAATTTGTAGAATAGAATCCAACAGAATATCTAAACCAAGGTTGGTTTAAATCTAAGGATACATATTCCTCTACATATAATTTAACTGTAAACTACTCCTAATCAAATTGTGATGCTTACAGAAAATTTTAATAGTTAAATATTTAATTGAGATCGAACCAATTAGAGTTCATTATATTGTTTCCTAAATCTTGAAGGTTGTTCCATACCATTACAGATTCAAGAAAGAAATTAACCTT
Source organism: Pinus albicaulis (assembly GCA_034641835.2). Classification (NCBI taxonomy): domain Eukaryota; kingdom Viridiplantae; phylum Streptophyta; class Pinopsida; order Pinales; family Pinaceae; genus Pinus; species Pinus albicaulis. The sequence goes on from CM076576.1 coordinate 677,034,607, forward strand.
CTCAAGTCTGCATAGTTCTAGAAATTATAACAATGAGGAGGAATCCTCCAGAATCTCTAAATAAATATCTAAGTTTAGATCTGGGTATTTATAGTATCTCCTAAATTACAAAATTGTAGCTTTAATCTGTTTTTCTTGAAAAAGGGATACAGTTAGTCCACACTGTAAGGATACAGTGTACAAAAATATTCATTTCAATACTTATTAAGTGAAAAACAGAGAGTTAAGAGAGAAAACTTCAACAGCTGAGTATTTTAACATTTAAATTTATTTTTATTCCCTTTAATAAGGATTGTATGAAAGAATATACAATTTTTTTTATTAGTGTATATTTATTATACATCACTAGGGAACTACACAATATGAACAGATAGATGTGTAGGAAAGAAAACTATAAACAAAGTAGTACTTGTATTTCATACAGGCTTAAATAAATATATATGTATATTGGAGAATGGGTACACACAAACCTCATACACGAAAATATATCTATAGGTAGGTATCAATACAGAAATTCAGTCTAAAAATAAGTATGGTGAGACTGGTATCTCATGGTAAATATATAGCAAAAGAAATCAGAAGCATTTATCTACATGAAAAAAAAAAAAATTAATTGTGCATACAAAGTCCAATTAGAATTAGAACTCTCCACAATTCCTGAGAGGTCTTGATGAAGGCTATATAAAATATAATTATAACAAGTAGCCTTGAGTCACCGCAAAATTTACAAAAATCGACTGACAGTCATGACGATGATAAACCATTTAAATGAGGAGTAACTCATTATTTTAAATCGTAGTAAACAACACATTTCATACATAGTAGCATAAAGAAAACCATAAAATTATAATCTGTAGGTTGCAAACATTCTACTAGATAAAAAGTTTATGGAGGATGAAAACAAACATTGTTCTTAACACACCATAAATACAGGGTCAGAACTCTACTTTGACAGAACAGTGTAGTGGTCTGAATCCTTCAAGTTTAAATAAATCGAAGAACAATACTATCCGACTGAACTTAATTAATACTCAGTCTCTATCAAGGTATAGGACTTCAATTAACTCTATCTAAGATTCTAAGAGACATTAACGAAGGTGCAGAAGTATGACAAAAAAAAATGCTATGAGAGAAGGGCTCCCTTCCGTCCATGAGTATACCAACCTGGAAAAAAAATCAATTGCCATGGAAATTAATACAAATTGACATGTTTATTTCAGATCTGGCTAAGAACGAAAATTTCACGACGTCTTCCATACCAGCATACATACAGGGCAGCGTAAATTCGTTTAGAATTTTGATAGAAGAAAATTTAGTAAAAATAAAATAAACTTATGAAGAGAAATAACGCCATACCTAACTAAGGAAATCGTTCCTCGCTCCAACAGAGTCTGCCACAGCCGTAGAACTAGAATGAAAAACAAATTGAACACCATAAGGAAATAGAAAAAATTAGAGAAAATATCTCTACTGATAGAAAATCCCAATCGATTTTACCTATCCAGACAGAAGGTGTTGGAAATCAAGCCACCATCTCGCCGAGGCCAAAAGACAAGTGGGATTTTGCCTATTTAGGAACGCCGACATGTTGATATTGTGCTCGTTAGTCATTCACCAAATAAAATCATGAAGGTGGCTAATAAAACAAAGAAGATGCAACAGAATGAAATTTCTAAAAATAGATGGGTAAGGAAACCCAAGGCCATTATCTATGATAATAAGTAGACGCAGAACAACAAAAAGGGTTTGAATAAAACATAGGCAAATTTCTTCCATTTACAGGTATTTCGATGCCCAAAACAAAAACCAATAATAGAGTCTGAGGTTAACGCAACGAATGCTTACCAGAAATTACCTGTAGGGTGATGTATAAGTTTGAAGGGTATGAAGTCGTGCGTCTTCAGTGCGGAGAGGCTCGGCACCACCATTAACAAGGAGAAACCCAAACGAAGGTAGAAAGAATAGTTGGAAAAAAATTAAGTGAACGAGATATACCAAAAACCCAAATTCGAAACCCTAATGGTACCATTGAAACCTCAGTCGTCCAGATGGAAAACTATGCATGAAGAAGCCACGTATCGAAAGTACAAGAGGTGCAATTAAACCAGTCAGTCGACATTTAAATTTCCAGCTAGCAAAGAAAGCCATGACAGCTATACTCGTGTACTATTGAATGCTTAGATTTCAAAGTCGTATGGCGTGGCCATGACCCACGACACGCTGGATCCATAACGCATGCATGAGAAGGGAATGAGCTTCAGAATTTTACACATGATGACATGGAGACCGGTAAAAATGTATCAATTCCCATATCAATACCTAACTTGCCAAGAAGCTGTACTTAGAAAAAAATGAACTCACACGTCTACATTCACATGCTTTTCGAATTTCACGGCATATAAAATAAACGAGTGAGAACGTGACTTACACTTGGTGAGAAATTCATGATTCACAGATCAGTAAATATCCACATGCTCAATGTATACGGAGCTATGAGATTGTTGAAATCAATCAAACCAATAGTTATAAACATTTTACCGCACATAAATGAATTCGAATGATAGAGTATATTGGTTACAATAATTGATGCGAATACGATATTCGAATACCACGATAAGCCTACTAGTTAGATTAACATCAACAAAGGAAAGTAAATCAATACACATGTGATATATAAATCATACCAGGATAACCTTTATGGTAAGTGGGTTAGTGGTGCGAATCCACATAGCCAATAAGATAAGCTCCTCTTTATTAAATGTAAGGTATTAAAATTTAGCTTATTAAATAGAGGGGTATAATTGTATCTTATAGAGGTAGAAATATGATTCGAACCAGGACACAATAGAAATTGTTGTATGGCATACCTTAGTGAGATAAATTCGGACATTTAGAATACCCAAAAAAGAAAAAAAAAAAATTGGTGTAATGGAGGCGTGAAAACAGTCATGAGGCTATATTCATGAACATGGTGATATTTTTGTGAATACTGTACTGCTCTTCTCCATATTGTAAATCAGTATCCTGTATTCTTATGACTACACATTTTATTTTGTTGTTCAAGCAATAGTTCTGTAGATACTATTTTCGTAGTATTAAGATGTTTTGTCCAGGGCATTTGAATGTATTTCTCATGCCACACTAGTTTATAGTTTTGCTAGGAACATTGGCTAAGTCTCTTCAATAATTTTGGAAATAGTACAACATATCACCAACTCTGTTCTATATCCCTGTTATTAATTTGCACAGGATATTTGTCTGACTTACCTATAGGTGGTATACGAATATGTATCTCTATTTTTTTTTCTAGAAGACATTTGTATTTATAATCTACCATTTTACACCCTTGCCTTGGGTTTACATGATAGACTAGAATGCATATATTTAAATATGCCCTGTTGTGGTAAATCTGTATGTTAGTTATTTACTTACTTTCTTTCATCTATTAGTTCTGTTCTCTAATATAAGATTGGTTCCATAAGATAAATATCAATGAGTAGTCTCATGCAAATTAATAGTTGCTTTCTTCTGCTATTGTATTAGCTGCTTACTTGCAAAATTAATTTACCATTGAATTTCTGGTTATGTATGAATAATGTGCTGACCTTAAAGTCAGTCTATAGACTCTTTCCTTTCATTATTTAATGCATAGTTTAATTTACAAATCATCTTCTGCTATTCTCAAATATAATACAGGAACTCCCATACTGCTTTATATTAATCATGCTCATAAACTTATATTCATATATCAGAAGTAGTTCGAGGTAAGTTATCTATAGAGGATATGTATGCTCAGATTTAAACCAATCTTGGTTTACAGGTTCAGTTGGATTCTACTCTACAGAATTTTGTTCTACAACTATACAGAATTATAAAGGTGAATTCCTTGTGATTAATTCTGTTAAATGTAGCACTAATAAATTTAATAACATATAAATCAATTTTTATATGTAGCCAATTCATACTATCTGAAGTAAGCACATTCCATAAATTCAAAGACATACCATTCATGCAATTGACCGACCTCCCAACCTTAGAGTCCTTCTGTCTCCCAGAACTCACCCCCGAGCTGAGATCATCTCCTAGAACAGATCAACCTCTAATCTGTTTAGGAGCAGCTTATTTAAGCTATTGTTCCCCAAAGCATGTTTCTAATTCTACGTCTAGAATCTCAAGATGCTTTTCTTCCTGTTTGCCTAGGCTTCCCATTTTAGGGATTCTTTAAAGTTGTTTTATGCTTTTCCTTAGATTTTCCAGCTTTTTACGTCTTCCCAACTACTTTCCTCATCATTGGGGAATTTAGATTTTTCCTCAAAAATCTAAATTAGAAATAATTTCTTTCAAGGATTTTTGAAAGATTTTGGGGAAAGATTTTCCTCATCCATCCTCATGGATTTATCAAGTGATCTCATAAATCTCATTTTGGTCAATCTGCACAACATCATTTTCTTCATTTCCTCAATTTAAATATTTAATTACATTAAGAAAATACTTCTCCTTTGGGGTCCACTCCCCTTAGGATTAAAATTCAAATGTCTAGCTTTGAAATTCAAACACATAAATTGGAGTGTTACACTTCCTCTCCCTCTCTCTCTCTCTCTCCTTCCCGCTCCCCCTCCCTCTATCTCCCCCTCGCTCTCTCTCTCTCTCTCTCCCTCATGCTCCCTCTTTCTTTCTCTCCCTCCCTCTCTCTCTCTCTCTCTCTCCCTCCCACTCCCTCTCTCTCTCTCTCTCTCTCTCTCTCTCTCTCTCTCTCTCTCTCCCACTCCCTTCGACTCCCTCCCGTTCCCTCTCTCCCCCCCCTTCCTTCTCCCTCTCTCTCTCTCTCCCCCTCCCACTATCTCCCTCCCTCCCTCTCCCTTCTTCCCCCCCCCCCTCTCTCTCTCTCTCTCTCTCTCTCTCTCTCCCTCTCTCCCCCCTCTCTCTCTCCCTTCTTCTCTCCCTCCCTCCATTTATCTCCCTCCCTCTCTCCCTCCCTCTCTCTCCCCCTCTCTATCTCTCCCTTCTTCTCTCCCTTCCTCCCTTTATCTCCCTCCCTCCCCCCTGTATCTCCCTCCTTTTTCCTCTCCCTCTCTCTCTCCCTATCTCTCTCTCCCTCTCTCCCTCCCTCTCCCCATCTCTGTCTCTCTCCCTCTCTCCCTCCCATTCGCTCTCTTTCCCTCCCTCCCCCTCTCTCTCTCTATATCTCTCTCCCTCCCGCTCTCTCCCTCTCTCCTCCTCCCTCTCCCTCTCTTTCCCCCTCCCTCTATCTCCGTTCCTCCCCCCTGCCTTCCTTCCTCCCCCTCCCTCTCTCTTTCCCTCTATCTCCTTCTCCCTCCCTCCCTCCCTCCCTCTATCTCCCTCCCTGTCCCTCTTGCTCTCTTCCCGCCTCCCCCTTGCTCTCTCCCTCCCTCCCTCTCTCTCTCCCCCTCTCTCTCCCTCATGATCCCTCTCTCTCTCTCTCTCTCTCTCTCTCTCTCTCTCCCTCCCTCCCTCTCCATATATTTCCCCTTCCCTCTCTCTCTCCCTCCCTTCTTCCCCCTCCCACTATGTCCCTCCATCTCTCGTTCTCTGTCTCCCTCCCTCTCCCTATCGCTCTCTACCTCCCACTCCCTCCCTCTCTCTCTCTTTCCTTCGATCCTTCTCTCCCCCTCTCTCTTTCTCTCTTTCTCTCTCTCTCCCTTTGTCCCTCCCTCCTTGACGTCCTCTTTCTCTTTCGCTATCTCCACTCATCGTGCGGCTCACCCTCCATCTCTCTCTCTCACTAGTTCCCTCAACTTATCTCTCTATCTCTCCCTCTTGTCTCCTACCTCTCTTCCTCACCCCTATCTCTCTCTCCTTTAATTTCTCCATTCTCCCTCTAGCTATTTCTCCTTAAAATTTTCTCTATTTCCTTGTCATTTTGTTCATCTCTCCCCACATGTATCCCCTCCAATTATCACTTTCTGTGTATGTCTCTCTCTTTCTCTCTTGCCCACCCTACCCCTCTCTCCTTCAATTTCTCCAGTCTCCTTCTACCTCTTTATCCTTCAATTTCTCACTTTTTCTCTCTCTATTCATCTCTACCCCTTGCATCCCCTTCCACACTCTATTTGTGTGTGTTTCTCTCTCTTACTAGGTCAGTTTCTTCCCATCCACTTATAAAAGGTGCAATATTACAAAATAACAAAAAAATCCAATATAAAATATTAATATTTAAATATAAATAAAACTCAAAATCATAAAATAATTGCTATAATAAAAAGTATAATACATTATAACTTTTTTTATTATATAATTATTTTTTTAAATAGCGAATTGAAAAGAACACATCGACCATACTTTATGTAAAAGATATATAACAAAAAAGAAAATATGTGAATGGATAAAATAAGAAAAAGCATAGTTACAATAAAATATAGCCATTTTTATAAATTAATTCATATGGAATAAACCTGTAGAGAAAATATAGATTTATTGTAAGGAAAACCCATAATACATAACCGCATATAAACTTAAAAAGAAAAAAAATGCATGACAACATCTTCAATATAGCACGTACAACTGATAGAGCAAACGAGGATGAGTAAAACTTAAATGAGTCAAGAATTATAACCATACTAATGTACCACTACATCGTTTTCATTATGGGTGATATAAAACTTTGTTCATATGTACAGCAAATATGTTACATGTAGACAACATTTTCACAGAGTCTTGCTCCATGAAAATAGATATGCTCAGGCAGATGGAACATCATGAGGTTATCAGGGAAAAAAGGAAAGAACAAAAATAGATATGCTCTAACAAATCTTGGAATAGAAAAGAGAGGCATGACATGGCCATGGCAGGGAAAAAAGGAAAGAACGAAATTCTAGCAAACAAACTCTAGCAAAGCCCTTAGCCAACCATTATCAACTTCTGGCATAGAAGCATACCATTGGATTTTAGGATTTTTAAGGGAAACAAAGTTGATTTGAACCAAATTTAAGAATCACTGAAATAGTTTTTCTTTTCTTTTAATGTCGCATGCTACTTAAAAGTGGAGAAAACATTTGGACATGATGACAATATTTCTACTGCAAAGATCATCTTTAATTTTAAATTTCCTTCCAGAACTTGTTGCTGCATTGACAAAAGATTAGCCTAAATGATGATTAAGGAGAATAAAACTGAGTAGAAGTGAAACGTTTGCAAAAGAGAAAAAAGTAATAAAATATGTTATGCACTAAACAACAATAATAACTATCATACTTCAAATTAAACACAATTTTTGGGCAGAGATAGTCCGAAAATTTGAGAAATCCCTCTAATTGTAGTTGGCATCCATAATCCCTCTATATCCTAATTGGTAAGGTACGGCGGCCGTTCCCCTAATAACCTTTCACATTTAGGGAACCAACAACAAATCAATGAAACAGAAAAGCCGCTTGTGATATGTTTTATTTTAAAATTATATATTAATTTTTTACAATTAATAATAATAATAATATAAAATAATGTTATAGTTGGTTTATTTTTTATTATTATTTTTGGATCATATAAGTATATCATAAGCTAAATGTTTTTATGCTTATTATGAATCAAAGTTTGCTTAATATTATTAACTATTTAATTTAATAAACTATGTTAATATATATGTATTTAATAATTTGAAGACATACAATAACCAATAAGAATCTAATAGTTTCCTTTTGTTTTATTCACATTACATCTTAATTAACAACATATTCGTAACCATTATAACTTTAACTTTTTAATAAAAAATATATAAAATCAAACTAATTAAACATATGTAATGCATAAATTTGAGGACATGTTATTATAATTTTATCATTTAATTGTTTTGGTAAGTAAGAGGTTAAGTTGTAAATATGTTAAATGAGAGAATAATTTATTTTATTTATGTATAATTGGGTAGAGAGACTCATTCTTTTGGGAGCCTGAAGGCAATGTGTAAGCATGTCCTTGCTCAACATGGAGTTGATACACGTTACCTCTTAAAATATGAATACAATATTCTCTAAATAGAAAAAAAATGTGAGCTATAGTAAAAAAGAACAAAGAAATATGATATGCATGCTTAATTAGTTGTCCATATGACCTAATAAAATTTCATAAAAAGTAATTAGAGATAAACAAAAAAATTATGTGAGTACAATTTTTAAACCTTATATATTTAAAAAAATATGTGAACACGTGATAACAACTTCATATATATCTATAATGAGAAAAATGTTAAAAGAATATATTTTAAAGTTTTATAAAATAAAATGCCCCATGTGGATTATGAATCAAATATTTTAATGTAAATTAATATTAACTTATACTTCAAAATATAGTAATAACCAAAAAACCATTTCAATGCACATCTTTTGTAACCTCTATAGCATTCAAAAATAAGATTTAAACAATGAAAAATTACATAGAAGAAATTTGATCCCTCTTGGCTCAAGTTAGATCAGTGCTTAAAACATATCTATATTAATTCTTAAAATAATTGTTTTATATATGGGTTGGATTGACCCTAGGATTTTTTAAATGGGTTGGTTTGACCCTAGGGGTTTTAATGGTTTACATAATTGTTGAGCCGAGGTGGGTCCCTTGTTCCATAAACAAGGGGACTCATACATCAATGTTTGGTTTGGTCATGACCTTAAAATTGGATGATAATAATAATAATTATACAACTTGAGTGAGCCTAATGTTTAACAACATTTCTCTCCTCCTAAGAAATCACAAGTTCAAAGCTAGAGAGTGTAGACTATGGATTTTAGAAAAAATAAACCAAAAAAATCCACAAACTTTCAAAAATGACACTAAAAACAATTTATATTAAAATTAAATTATAATTCATAAAATATTTAATAATATTCAATTAAATTTATATAAATAATTAAAAAAATATTTTAAATGCAAATTTTGACACTTATTAATGAATTAAATATGAAAATAAAATACCTAATAAAATGAGTATAAAAATCTAAATAAATGGAGGGTGTTTCCACTTTGACCACTGCTATGACTAGTATTTCAAGAGAGGTTATTTATTTATTTACTAATTACACTTTAATTATATATTATCATTTGTCTCATTCATCACTTTATCATTTCCTAGAAGTTAAAAATTTAAATAATGTATAACAAAATATTAGTATAGTCAAAACCATTTCAATGCACAAAATAATCAAGGGATTAGTTGAACTAGTTTTCTTTAACATTAATTGGTGTTTAGAGAGTTTCACTTAGGCATGGGAGAGTTGAATATTTTGGATGGTGTTAGTTCAATTAGTTTTCGTTAACATTAATTTGTATTTAGAAAATTATACTTATATATATGAGCGTTTAATATTTTGGATGGCGTGAATTAGTTTACACCGATAAATTTATTAAGGATTAAGGATATTATTGACAAACAAATTTATTAAGAATACTATTGAAAAATGTAAAAATTATATCAGTTTTTTATAAAAACTTAAGAATTTAGTTTTAGTATAGGAAAATTTTAAAATTTGATATTTATACCATGAGTGTAAAAAAAAATCTTATTTTTAAATTGACACAAATGTTTGAGGATATTATTGTAAAATTCTTCTAATCTATAATAACTATATATAGATTCTAGAATTTTTAGTGATATTTTAGGAAAATTAGTAGAATGAAAAATAGTATTCGTTAAAATAAAAAATATTATTCCTTAGAATTCGACTTGGTACTTGGAATGAGCCATGAATGAAAATAGTAAACAACAAAAATAGAGTTTTTTCTTACCCTCCTAGGCTCATTATTTAAAATTTCAATAATCTCAACCTTTTTCAAATGGGTTAAGATTAAGAAGAAATGGAATAAGATTAAGAAGAACTAAGTTCTTATCCATCACATTGAACTATATTTTTTTGAGAAATTTCTAGTAAGTTTGGGAAAAAAATTATGAAAAAATATTTCCTTTTTATCATTTTTTCAAT
>CM076576.1:677047029-677052029 GCA_034641835.2 Pinus albicaulis
TCCCTTTGTCCCTCCCTCCTTGACGTCCTCTTTCTCTTTCGCTATCTCCACCCATCGTGCCGCTCACCCTCCCTCTCTCTCTCTCACTAGTTCCCTCAACTTATCTCTCTCTCTCCCTCCCATCTCCCACCTCTCTTTCTCACCCCTATCTCTCTCTTCTTTAATTTCTCCATTCTCCCTCTTTCTCTCTTGCCCACACTACCCCGCTCTCCTTCAATTTCTCCAATCTCCTTCTACCTCTTTCTCCTTCACTTTCTCACTTTTTCTCTCTCTATTCATCTCTACCCCTTGTGTCCCCTTCCACACTCTATTTGTGTGTGTTTCTCTCTCTTACCAGGTCACTTTCTTCCTCATCCACTTTTAAAAGGTGCAATATTACAAAATAACAAAAAAATCCATTTTAAGATATTAAAATTTAAATATAAATAAAACTCAAAATCATAAAATAATTGCTCTAATAAAAAGTATAATACAGTATAACTTTTTAGATATATATATATATATAATTATTTTTTTAAATAGCGAATTGAAAAGAACACATCAACCATACTTTATGTAAAAGATATATAATAAAAAAGAAAATATGTGAATGGATAAAAGAATAAAAAGCATAGTTACAATAAAATATAGCCATTTTTATAAATTAATTCAAATGGAATAAACCTGTAGAGAAAAGATAGATTTATTGTAAGGAAAACCCATAATACATATAAACTTAAAAAGAACAAAAATGCATGACAACATCTTCAATATAACACGTACAACTGATAGAGCGAATGAGGAGGAGTACAACTTAAATGAGTCAAGAATTATAACCATACTAATGTTCCGCTACATCTTTTTCATTATGGGTGATATAAAACGCCGTTCATATGTACATCAAATATGTTACATGCAGACAACGTTTTCACAGAGTCTTGCTCCATGAAAATAGATATGCTCAGGCAGATGGAACATTATGAGGTTATCAGGGAAAAAAGGAAAGAAAGAAAATAGATATGCTCTAACAAATCTTGGAATAGAAAAGACAGGCATGACATAAGGAAAGAACGAAATTCTAGCAAACAAACTCTAGCAAAGCCCTTAGCCAGCCATTATCAACTTCTAGCATAGAAGCATACCATTGGATTTTAGGATTTTTAAGGGAAACAAAGTTGATCTGAACCAAATTTAAGAATCATTGAAATGTTTTTTTTTTCTTTTAATGTCGCATGCTATTTAAAAGTGGAGAAAACAATTGGACATGACGACAATATTTCTACTGCGAAGATCATCTTAAATTTTAAATTTCCTTCCAGAACTTGTTTCTGCATTGACAAAAGATTAGCCTAAATGATGATTAAGGAGAATAAAACTGAGTAGAAGTGAATCGTTTGGAAAAGAGAAAAAAGTACTAAAATATGTTATGCACTAAACAAAAATAATAGCTATCATACCTCAAATTAAACATAATTTTCCGGCAGAGATATTCCCAAAAATTGAGAAATCCCTCTGATTGTAGTTGGTGTCCATAATCCCTCTATATCCTAATTGGTAAGGTACGGCGGACGTTTCCCTAATAACCTTTCACATTTAGGGAACCAACGACAATACAATGAAACAGAAAAGCCAAGAAATGATGGGTTCCCATATTCATATGTAAACAAAAGCATCGCCTAGATAAGAAGTGGAGTATGCAAACAGAAATCTGAGTATGGTGTTATTAACACTAATTAAAAACATCTTTGCAAATAGAAATTTGTTATATGAAATTAACCTACTAAATTTAATTCAACAATCTTTGTAACTCTTTACCTTTAAAATTATAAAGAACTATTTCAATGCTGAAATCTTCAAGTATATGCTTCAACTTAAAAAATTCATTGAAATATATCCGTAAATTTCAAAAAAAATTCAGTGAAGTGTATAAAGGACTATTTGAACACTAAAATCTTTAACTGTATCCTTCAACTTGAAAAAAATCAATGAAATATATCCTTCAATTTCAAAATAAATTTAGTGAATCGTGTAAAAAACGACAATAGAAAAGGAAACTTGTGCTTACCTTAATAGCATTGATTGCAGCTCACGCTTTGTCCATACAGCTGTCTGAAATGGTGAAAACTTGGAACTCTATGTTACCTCTCAAGCGGTGGAACATCCTTATTCAAAAGAAATCCTCAATGGACTGGTGTTCTCTTTGCCGCTACCAAACACAACCTATCACAGACTCTCCCCACTGCACACATATAAACAGAGAGAAGTGGAGAGACATATCTAACAGAAACAACTAGAAGAAATTCAAATTTGAAATGGCGTGGGAGAGACGTGGAGAGACATATCTAAACCACAATGAAATTTAAATTGCATTTCAACTTGAGGCTGTTTTTTTCACCACGAGCTTTTTTGCATATTCTGATAGGAAACAACTAGATGAAATTCAAATCTTGAAATTTCATTTCGACTTCAGGATCGGCATTGGCGAGTTTTTGTGCATCTTTTGGTTTCTAACGGTAAAGTTTCAGTAATTGACCGCTCCAACGTTCATATTTCAATTTTGTAGACGTTTAGCATTTTCATTATAAATTTTATGTTACACGTCGAACATTTTAATTAGAATGTTTGTGTATGGCTGGATTATGTTAAAAATATCTCCGATCGTGAGCCACGTCTTTCAACCAACTCTTCCTTTTCTGAGCTGAACAGACCACTACAATTAGCTGAAACAATGTTCCACGGACCACTCCAACTGGTTGCAAAAACAACTAATCTCTCAAGTTGTTCAGCGTTTGATTTTATTTATTTTTTCTATAATATGGATATTTTCTTTATTTTTTAACCATTATAATATCTTAAATAAAACATTTGATTGCGTTTACCATGTCATATTAGATATTCAACCTGCCATTTTAGAGAGCATATCATTTAGTATTGAATATGCTTTAAATTTTGAAGAATGTTACTGATTATTTTGGAAATATTATAGTTATATGTTTATTATTTTAATATTTAAAATAAAGAATAATTAAAATTTTTAATCACTCGATTATTTCATTTATAAATTATGAGAAAGATATTTATATATTTGGTATAAAATTAATCATCTCTTGAAAATAAAGTAAATATTTCTCATGTTGTAAAATGTAGTTATATTTGTAAATTATAAAAAGTAAATATTTCTCATGTTGTAAAATATAGTTATATTTGTAAATTATAAAATTGGTATTTGAGTATCTATTTACAATAAAATAAAGTAAATATTTCTCATATTGTAAAATGTAGTTATGTTTGTAAATTATAAAATTGGTATTTGAGTATCTATTTACAATAGGTATAATCAATTGTATAAAAGCTAAATATTTTTTTATTTTTTTTCAAATATTTTTGCAAAGTGTGATTGAATTTTTATGATTAAAATGCTTGTGATATGTTTTATTTTAAAATTATATATTAATTTTTTACAATTAATAATAATAATAATATAAAATAAAGTTTTAATTTATTTATTTATTATTATTATTTTTGGATAATATAAGTATATTATAAGATAAATGTTTTGATGCTTATTATGAATCAATGTTTGCTAAATATTATTAACTATTTAATTTAACAAACTATGCTAATGTACATGTATTTCATAATTTGAGGACATACAATTACCAATAAGAATCTAATAGTTTCCATTTGTTTTATTCACATTACATCTTAATTAGAAACACATTCATAACCATTATAACTTTAACTTTTTAATAAAAAATATATAAAAAAACATATGTAATGCATAAATTGTGTAATGCATTCCCATGTTGTAAAATATAGTTATATTTGTAAATTATAAAATTGGTGTTTGAGTATCTATTTACAATAAAATAAAGTAAATATTTCTCATGTTGTAAAATGTAGTTATGTTTGTAAATTATAAAATTGGTATTTGAGTATCTATTTACAATAGGTATAATCAATTGTATAAAAGCTAAATATTTTTTTTTTCAAATATATTTGCAAAGTGTGATTGAATTTTTATGATTAAGATGCTTATGATATGTTTTATTTTTTAATTATATATTAATTTTTTACAATTAATAATAATAATATAAAATAAAGTTATAATTTATTATTATTATTATTATTATTGGATAATATAAGTATATCATAAACTAAATGTTTTGATGATTATTATGAATCAATGTTTGCTAAATATTATTAACTATTTAATTTAATAAACTATGTTAATATATATGTATTTCATTCTTTCGGGAGTCTGAAGGCAATGTGTAAGCATGTCCTTACTCAACATGGAGTTGATACATGTTACCTCTTAAAATATGAATACAATATACTCTAAATAGAAAAATACTGTGAGCTATAATAAAAAAGAAAAAGGAAATATGATGTGTATGCTTAATTAGTTGTCCATATGACCTAATAAAATTTCATGGAATGTAATTAGTAGTAAAAAAAAAAAATATGTGAGGACAATTTTTAAACCTTATATATTTAAAAAAATATGCGAACAGGTGATAACAACTTCATATATATCTATAATGAGAAAAATGTTAAAAGAATATATTTTAAAGTACTATAAAATAAAATGCCCCATGTGGGTTAGGAATCAAATATTTTAATGTAAATTAATATTCACTTATACTTGAAAATATAGTAATAACCAAAAAACCATTTCAATGCACATCTTTTGTAACCTCTATAGCATTCAAAAATAAGATTTAAACAATGAAAAATTACATAGAAGAAATTTGATCCGTCTTGGCTCAAGCTAGATCAGTGCTTAAAACATATCTATATTAATTCTTAAAATAATTATTTTATATATGGGTTGGCTTGACCCTAGGGTTTTTAATGGTTTGCATAACTGTTGAGCGGAGGTGAGTCCCTTGTTCCGTAAACAAGGGGACTCCTACATCAATGTTTGGTTTGGTCATGACCTTAAAATTGGATGATAATAATAATAATTATACAACTTGAGTGAGCCTAATGGTTAACAACATGTCTTTCTTCCTAAG
>CM076576.1:677057029-677097029 GCA_034641835.2 Pinus albicaulis
GCTTACCTTAATAGCATTGATTGCAGCTCACGCTTTGTCCATACAGCGGATGGCTTATGGTCTTGTGATCAATGGCCTTCCTCAATGTTACCTCTCAAGCGGTGGAACATCCTTTCAAAAGAAAATCCTCAATGGACTGGTTTTCCCTCCACCAAACGTAACCCACCATGGACTCTCGTTGCCGCTACCAAATACAACTCATCACAGACTCTTCCCACTGCACACATATAAACAGAGAGCGAAGCTGCGTGGGAGAGAAGTGGAGAGAAATATCTAAACCACAATGAAATTTAAACTGCATTTCAACTTGAGGCTGTTTTTTTTACCACCAACTTTTTTGCATATTCTGACAGGAAACAACTAGATGAAATTCAAATTTCGAAATTGCATTTCAACTTCAGGATCGGCATTGGCGATTTTTTGTGCATCTTTTGGTTTCTAACAGTAAAGTTTCAGTAATTGACCACTCCAACGTTCATATTTCAATTTTTGTAGACGTGCAGCATTTTCATTATAAATTCTGTGTTACACGTCGAACATTTTAATTAGAATGTTTGTGTATGGTTGGATTATGTCAACGTTCATATTTCAATTTTTGTAGACGTGCAGCATTTTCATTATAAATTTTGTGTTACATATCGAACATTTTAATTAGAATGTTTGTGTATGGCTGGATTATGTTAAAAATTATGTTAAAAATATCTCTGATCGTGAGCCACGTCTTTCAACCAGCTCTTCCTTTTCTGAGCTGAACAGACCACTCCAATTAGTTGAAACAATGTTCCACGGACCATTCCAACCAGTTGCAAAAACAACTAAGTTGTGTTTGATTTTATTTATTTTTTTCTATAATATGGATATTTTCTTATTTTTTAACCATTATAATATCTTAAATAAAACATTTGATTGCATTGACCATGTCAGATTAAATATTCAACCTGCCATTTTAGAGAGCATATCATTTATTACTAAATATGCTTTAAATTTTGAAGAATGTTACTAATTATTTTGGAAATATTATAGTTATATGTTTATTATTTTAATATTTAAAATAAATAATAATTAAAAATTTTAATCACGGGTTACTTCATTTATAAATTATGAGAAAGATATTTATATATTTGGTATAAAATTAATGATACTTTGAAAATAAATTAAATATTTCTCATGTTGTAAAATGTAGTTATATTTGTAAATTATAAAAAGTAAATATTTTTCATGTTGTAAAATATAGTTATACTTGTAAATTATAAAATTGGTATTTGAGTATCTATTTACAATAAAATAATGTAAATATTTCTCATATTTTAAAATGTAGTTATGTTTGTAAATTATAAAACTGATATTTGAGTATTTATTTACAATAGGTATAATCAATTTTATAAAAGCTAAATATTTTTTTTTTTTTTCAAATATTTTTGCAAAGTGTGATTGAATTTTATGATTAAAATGCTTGTGATATGTTTTATTTTTAAATTATATATTAATTTTTTACAATTAATAATAATAATAATAATAATATAAAATAAAGTTATAATTGATTTATTTTTATTATTATTTTGAATAATATAAGTATATCATAAGCTAAATGTTTTGATGCTTCTTATGAATCAATGTTTGCTAAATATTATTAACTATTTAATTTAATAAACTATGTTAATATATATGTATTTCATAATTTGAAGACATACAATAACCAATAAGAATCTAATAGTTTATTTTTGTTTTATTCACATTACATCTTCATTAAAAACATATTCGTAACCATTATAACTTTGACTTTTTAATAAAAAATATATAAAATCAAACTAATTAAACATATGTAATGCATAAATTTGAGGACATGTTATTATAATTCTATCATTTAATTGTTTTGGTAAGTAAGAGGTTAAGTTGTAAATATGTTAACTGAGAGAATAATTTCTTTTATTTATGTATACTTGGGTAGAGACTCATTCTTTTGGGAGCCTGAAGGCAATGTGTAAGCATGTCCTTGCTCAACATGGAGTTGATACATGTTACCTCTTAAAATATGAATACAATATTCTCTAAATAGAAAAACAATGTGAGTTGTAATAAAAAAGAAAAAAGAAATATGATATGCATGCTTAATTAGTTGTCCATATGACCTAATAAAATTTCATGAAAAGTAATTAGAAGTAAACAAAAAAATTATGTGAGTACAATTTTTAAACCTTATATATTTACAAAAATATGTGAACAAGTGATAACAACTTCATATATATCTATAATGAGAAAATTGTTAAAAGAAAATATTTTAAAGTATTATAAAATAAAATGCCCCATGTGGATTCAAAGCTAGAGAGTGTAGAGTGTGGATTTTAGAAAAAATAAACAAAAAAAAATCCACAAACTTTCAAAAATGACACTAAAAACAATTTATATTAAAATTAAATTATAATTAATAAAATTTAATAATATTCAATTAAATTTATATAAATAATTAAAGAAATATTTTAAATGCAAATTTTGACACTTATTAATGAATTAAATATGAAAATAAAATACCTAATAAAATGAGTATAAAAATCTAAATATATTGAGGGTGTTTCCACTTTGAGCACTGCTATGACTAGTATTTCAAGGGAGGTTATTTATTTATTTACTAATTACACATGAGTATAAAAATCTAAATATATGGAGGGTGTTTCCACTTTGACCACGACTATGACTAGTATTTCAAGGGAGGTTATTTATTTATTTATTTATCTATTTATTTACTAATTACACTTTGATTATATATTATCATTTGTCTCATTCATCACTTTATCATTTCCTAGAATTTAAAAATTTAAATAATGTATAACAAAATATTATTATAGTCTAATTCAAGGGATTAGTTGAACTAGTTTTTTTTAACATTAATTGGTGTTTAGATAGTTTCACTTAGGCATGGGAGAGTTGAATATTTTGGATGGCGTTAGTTCAATTAGTTTTCGTTAACATTAATTTGTATTTAGAAAGTTATACTTATATATAGGAGAGTTTAATATTTTGGATGGCGTGGATTAGTTTACACCGATAAATTTATTAAGGATTAAGGATATTATTGACAAATAAATTTATTAAGAATACTATTGACAAATGTGAAAATTATATCAGTTTTTTCTAAAAACTTAAGAATTTAGTTTTAGTATAGGAAAATTTTAAAATTTTATATATATACCATGAGTGTAAAAAAAATCTTATTTTTAAATTGACACAAATGTTTGAGAATATTATTGTAAAATTCTTCTAATCTATAATAATTATATATAGATTCTAGAATTTTTAGTGATATTTTAGGAAAATTAGTAGAATGAAAAATAGTATTCGTTAAAATAAAAAATATTATTCCTTAGAATTCGACTTGGTACTTGGAATGAGATTAACAAGAAATGGAATAAGATTAAGAAGAACTAAGTTTTTATCCATCACATTGAACTATATTTTTTTGAGAAAATTCTAGTACATTTCGGAAAAAAATTATGAAAAAAATTTCCTTTTTATCATTTTTTTAATTACTCCATTAGAATCACAGTATTATTTATATATTTATTTTTAGATAAAAATGATCATCTTATTCAAATATATTTTCAAAGTAAATTATTTTTCTTCAAATAACTAATAATTAAATTGGAAAAAAATGAATAACAACACATAAAAGGAGCAAGGGACAAGCTAGGTAATTTACTAATAAAAAAAACATTCTGAGAGGACATTTAATTATAATTTTGAAAATTAAACTAAATTGAAAATAATTAAAACCTGAGTGTGGAAATAAATGGTTGAAATTGCATGAATCTATTAGATTTTGAAATTGTTTTATGTTGTGTCAATTACTTTTTCTTGATTCAATACTTCAATTAGAAATGTTTCGAATTACAATTAGTCTCTATTGGACACTATATCTCTCTCTCTCTCTCCCTCCCTCTCTCTCTCTCTCCCTCTCTCGCTCGCTCGCTCTTCATCTCCTTCTCCCACTTTCCTCTAATAAAAAGTATAATACATTATAACTTTTTTTATATATATAATTATTTTTTTAAATAGAGAATTGAAAAGAACACATCAACCGTACTTTCTGTAAAAGATATATAATAAAAAAGAAAATATGTGAATGGATAAAAGAAGAAAAAACATAGTTACAATAAAATATAGCTAGTTTTATAAATTAATTCATATGGAATAAACCTGTAGAGAAAAGATAGATTTATTGTAAGGAAAACCCATAATACATAACCGCATATAAACTTAATAACCGCATATAAACTTAAAAAGAACAAAAATGCATGACAGCCTTTTCAATATAACACGTACAACTGATAAAGCAAATGAGGAGGAGTACAACTTAAATGAGTAAAGAATTATAGCCATACTAATGTGCCGCTACATCTTTTTAATTATGGTTGATATAGAACACCGTTCATATGTACAACAAATATTTTACATGCATACAACATTTTCATAGAGTCTTGCTCCATGAAAATAGATATGCTCAGGCAGATGGAACATCATAAGGTTATCAGGGAAAAATGGAAAGAACGAAAATAGATATTCTCTAACAAATCTTGGAATAGAAAAGACATGCACGACATGGCCATGGCAGGGAAAAAAGGAAAGAATGAAATTCTAGCAAAAAAACTCTAGCAAAGCCCTTAGCCAGCCATTATCAACTTCTAGCATAGAAGCATACCATTGGATTTTAGGATTTTTAAGGGAAACAAAGTTGATCTGAACCAAATTTAAGAATCATTGAAATAATTTTTTTTTCTTTTAATGTCGCATGCTATTTAAAAGTGGAGAAAACATTTGGACATGACGACAATATTTCTATGCAAAGATCATCTTAAATTTTAAATTTCCTTCCAGAACTTGTTGCTACATTGACAAAAGATTAGCCTAAATGATGATTAAGTAGAATAAAACCGAGTAGAAGTGAATCCTTTGCAAAAGAGAAAAAAGTACTAAAATTTGTTATGCACTAAACAAAAATAATAGCTATCATACTTCAAATTAAACACAATTTTTCGGTAGAGATATTCCCAAAGATTGAGAAATCCCTTTGATTGTAGTTGGCGTCCATAATCCCTCTATATCCTAATTGGTAAAGTATGGAGGCCGGAACCAGTGACAAATCGATGAAAGAGAAAAGCCGAAAAACGATGGGTTCCCATATTCATATGTAAACCGAAGCATCGGCTAGACAAGAAGTGGAGTATGCAAACATAAATCTGAGTATGGTGTTATTAACACTAATTAGAAACATCTTTGCAAACATAAATTTGTTATATGAAATTAACCTAATAAATTTAATTCAACAATATTTGTAACTCTTTACCTTTAAAATTATAAAGAACTATTTCAACGCTGAAATCTTCAAGTATATCCTTCAACATAAAAAGTTCATTGAAATATATCCTTAAATTTCAAAAAAAATTCAGTGAAGTGTATAAAGGACTATTTGAACACTGAAATCTTTAACTGTATCCTTCAAATTCAAAAAAATCAATGAAATATATCCTTCAATTTCAAAATAAATTTAGTGAAGCGTGTAAAAACGACAATATCATAGGAAACTTGTGCTTACCTTAATAGCATTGATTGCAGCTCACGCTTTGTCCATACATCTGTCTGAAATGGTGAAAACTTGGAACTCTATGCTACCTCTCAAGCGGTGGAACATCCTTATTCAAAAGAAATCCTCAATGGACTAGTGTTCTCGTTGCCGCTACCAAACACAACTTATCACAGACTCTTCCCACTGCACACATATAAACAGAGAGCGCAGGAAGCTGCGTGGGAAGGAAGTGGAGAGACATATCTAATAGAAACAACTAGAAGAAATTCAAATTTGAAATGGCGTGGGAGAGATGTGGAGAGACATATCTAAACCACAATAAAATTTAAATTGCATTTCAACTTGAGGCTGTTTTTTTCACCACGAGCTTTTTTTGCATATTCTGACAGGAAACAACTAGATGAAATTCAAATTTCAAAATTGCATTTCGACTTCAGGATCAGCATTGGCGAGTTTTTGTGCATCTTTTGTTTTCTAATGGTAAAGTTTTAGTAATTGACCGCTCCAACGTTCATATTTCAATTTTGTAGACGTGCAGCATTTTCATTATAAATTTTGTGTTACATGTCAAACATTTTAATTAGAATGTTTGTGTATGGCTGGATTATGTTAAAAATATCTCCGATCATGAGCCACGTCTTTCAACCAGCTCTTCCTTTTCTGAGCTGAACAGACCACTCCAATTAGTTGAAACAATGTTCCACGGACCACTCCAACTCGTTGCAAAAACAACTAATCTCTCAAATTGTTCAAACATTTGATTTTTTTTTTTTTTTTCTATAGGGATATTTTCTTTATTTTTTAACCATTATAATATTTTAAATAAAACATTTGATTGCGTTGACCATGTCATATTAGATATTCAACGTGCCATTTTAGAGAGCATATCATTTAGTATTGAATATGCTTTAAATTTTGAAGAATGTTACTCATTATTTTGGAAATATTATAATTATATGTTCATTATTTTAATATTTAAAATAAAGAATAATTAAAACTTTTAATCACCGGTTATTTCATTTATAAATTATGAGAAAAATATTTATATATTTGGTATAAAATTAATCATATGTTGAAAATAAAGTAAATATTTCTCATGTTGTAAACTGTAGTTATATTTGTAAATTATAAAAAGTAAATATTTCTCATGTTGTAAAATATAGTTATATTTGTAAATTATAAAATTGGTATTTGAGTGTCTATTTACAATAAAATAAAGTAAATATTTCTCATATTGTAAAATGTAGTTATGTTTGTAAATTATAAAATTGGTATTTGAGTATCTATTTACAATAGGTATAATTAATTGTATAAAAGCTAAATATTTTTTTTTTTCAAATATTTTTGCAAAGTGTGATTGAATTTTTATGATTAAAATGCTTGTGATATGTTTTCTTTTAAAATTATATATTAATTTCTTACAATTAATAATAATAAAAATATAAAATAAAGTTATAATTTATTTATTTTTTATTATTATTTTTGGATAATATAAGTATATTATAAGCTAAAAGTTTTGATGCTTATTATGTGTCACTTTCACCCTTAAAAACATTGAACAGTAAAAACAAAACAAAAAAAGAAAAAAAAATATTCTTTTTTATTTTCTGCCAACACATAGAATATATCTACTAAAATGTCACCATGGTCGGTATCAATATTCATTATTAGCAGCGTACAGCTTTTCTTTTTACCGTTTTTAATAATTTAACAAGGTGATTATTACAACAATATGGAGCATGACATTAACATACATTGGTTATTACAACGAGGCGATTATTAACATATAATGGTTTTCGTTTTTTTTAATATGAGTGTTGCATATTTCTAGACCTTGACTTTATGTTATATAATCTCCAATCATTATCTATGGTTTATAGGAATTTTAATTCGTGTCATGAAACTCTTACCTGTTGACGTTATTGGCATTTATTTCATCGTTATGAAGAGGTACTTTTATGTACCAATTGTCCTGGTTGCGAATTTTTTTGGGAACTGGCACGCAATTAAATTGATGGAATGGCATTTGGCTGTTTATACGCCGTTGATCTAAAAATTGATCGAACGGTGAGAACTCGTTAGGTTTTAGCTAATTACTATCGAGCTCGTAACCATTTCGGCTCATTCGCATTCCTCCGGGATGGGTTCTAGAACCCTCTCTACCACCGCAGACTTTCTCCTTCCGATTTTCTGGTTCATGGCCTCTGCTCGTTCATGGTCTCTGCTCAGGGCGGGCGGCATCTCTTATGTGTTTTTGCGCTCTCTGCTAGCTGATACACTCTGGTATGTTGCTGCTGGAGCGATATGGTAAGTTATCTACTAACTCTCACTATTTCACATTCCATTGACAAAATCGAATTTTCTCCCTTTTGATTTGAAGCCCGCGTTTAAAACTAATGTGTTGTCTTGTGATTCTGCCTCTCGCTTGACTTCCTATGATTCAGTCTATATCTTGCAAATGTTTTTCAGACAAACCAACAGGTATTATTTTGGAATCCTCCCGAGTATCTTTCCTAAATTTTCTTGTTCAAAGTTGTGAAATCTTGGTTGAATGTAAGAATAGGGTCTCAGTCCTTAGCTCAGCTCGAGTTTTTAACTCAATTTTGATTTTCTGCACGGCAGGTACAAGTTCCTCTTCATCTGAGCTCAACGTTTGGTACACTCACGAGTTGTATTGATGCGTTTTCTGTTTTGGCAAAGGCTAACCGGTACTTCCCTTAATTCCATAGGTACTTCCGTCTAAGTTTTGGGATTAATCCTTGGTCGTAAGAGATTGGTGAACACTATGGTCTTAAGTTGAAGTATTATTTTTTTTCTAGAATTTTGATGACTGTGTGGCTTAGGGTTCTTAATTGCCGCACCTAGAGTTAGTATAAAGGGCTCGTTCTAATTCGGCCACAGGCCTAATTTCCGTGTATGCCCTCTTGGTTCTCGATACTTCAAGAACAGTTGCGATAGACTTATTCAACTATCGTCGTGAATATTAAGCTCAGA
This sequence comes from Pinus albicaulis, assembly GCA_034641835.2. Lineage (NCBI taxonomy): Eukaryota > Viridiplantae > Streptophyta > Pinopsida > Pinales > Pinaceae > Pinus > Pinus albicaulis. The sequence goes on from CM076576.1 coordinate 677,065,602, forward strand.
TTTTACTTCCCTGTCATTTTTATTAACACTGTGTTGGTTTATGCTTTCAAGATTTACACTGTATTGGTTTACGCTTTCAAGATTTACACCGTATTGGTTTACCTCAAACTGGTCTACAGTGAACATTTTTGTATATATATGTATAAAAATCCATCATTTATAGTTGTCTTGTTATGCATGCGATGTTCTTTTCTGTACATGCATGGACTATAAATTTGTTTTGGTTTCTTGTTCCTTTCTTGTTCAGTAAATGGATGTATTCGAATGGCGAGCAAAATAATTTTCTTCATTAGTAGCTGTCTATCTCTCCTCTATGAATAAAAATAGTTCTTTTACCTCGCAGAGATTGGGTATACTTATGGCCTTTATTTATATGTATACTTATTTACACAATTCTCATAGATGTTTTGATCTTCTCTTTTCCTATGGCGAACTTTACATGTCCTGTTAGCATTTTTCCTATTCACTTAATGAGGAGCTTTATCAATGTGAATCTGCTCACTTCTTGGTGTTTCATTTTTTTAAATTTTGTTATGCTAGTCTTTATTTGTAATGCGTGTTCGGACCATGAATTGTCCATGAATTATCATAGACTATGAAGGACAACCAGCCCAGGAATCTGGTCACAGTTATTGCGCTAACAGTCCTTCGGTTAGCTAGTTAGATTGTAGTTTTTTTTTTCTTTTCTAAACAGAGTTAAAACCCCTATTACAGAGTACCGAAGAAAATTTGTCCTAGACTTCTTTTCTGTCTGTTAAACCTGAAACACCTAACTTATTTCAGGCCCTACAATATTTCTATTTATACATCCGTCAGGGATATAGCTTCCATTTAATAAATTAAGAATACAATAATTTGTACTATTGTCAAAGATGAAAAATTCCATTTAATAAACTAAGAAAACAATCATTTACACTACTATCAGAGATACAAATTCCATCTAATAAATTAATACATTAGTCATTTATACTACTAACAAAAATACAGATTCCACTCATCTATACTTAAATCCGACTGATAGCTTTTGGTTTCCTCCCTTCCACGAGTTGGGAAATTACGTCCTGCAACTCTCCTCCGTGCTCCAAGTCAGAGTCTTCATTGAACACAGAAATTTGGAGTAGAAACTCGGGACAGTCCGGTCCAATTCTCCAATTCCAGTGGAACAGTCTTCTTTGAAAGTTCCCTTCCAAGGGTTTTTACTTTCCAGAATGACAGATTCCTATTTTTTTCCTCACACAGAACCCCAAAATCTCTTTAGAATTTCTTATTTATTCTAGAGTTTCTTTGGGTAACCGTGGAACTGTTTTTCTATTCAACTAACTCCAGATCTTGAATTTACTTTTACTATCAGTCTTTACTCATGAAACTAATTTCACAAGTATTTTTTTTTCCCAATGACACAATTATTTTCTGTTCATAATATTCTATTTGCAACAAAATAACAATACTGTTTAATTCATTCTTAACCATAATCTAACCATTTGTCAGCAACTAAGACAGTGGTTACAGTTTTCCCCCTCTGGAACACCGTCCCCGGTGTTCTTATTCCAATTCAGCAAAAAGCTCAGGATAAGCTTCACGAACAAAACTTTCGTCCTCCCAGGTGGCCTCCTCCAGTCCAAAGTGCTTCCATTGCAGTTTAACCTAGGCGATGGCTCGTTTCCGGAGCATGATTTCCCTCCGGTCGATTATACTGTGAGGCTCGACCATAAATTCTCCATCCAGTTCTACCTACACACAATAGACTCATATTAGTTATATAAGTCTTTATTATAATATTATTTTTTAAACTATTACGCTTACCACTACCTGAATGTTCTACCAATGGATTATGTGTCTTGGATCATGAACATATCATTTTAATAACGACACATGAAAAAATTTTGCACCCGGATATGGCTAGGAAGAGCCAATCGATACGCCACCAGTCCCACCCTTTCCAGTATTTGGAAAGGACCACAAAACCTGGGAGCTAAATTTGCATAAGATGCCCATCTTAATGTACTCTTCTTTGGCTTAATTCTTACAAACACGTGATCTCCCACTTCATATTCACGGTATGATCTCTTTTTATCTGCGTACACTTTTTTCCTGTCCCGTGCTGCCTTTAAGTTTTGCCTAATTCTCTTCACTTCTAATTCCATTTCTGCTAGCATGTTTGGTCCTAGCATGAGTTTGGTCTCGATACTACTCCAATTAATGGGAGTTCTGCATTGCTACCCGTATAGGGCTTCAAATGGACTCATTTTCAATTATTCTTGATAACCGTTATTATATGAAAATTCCACTAAGTGTAGATATTCCTCCCACCTAGTTGGTTGTTGCATGACGTACATTCTCAGCATGTCCTCCAGCACTTGATTTACTTGCTCAGTTTGTCCATCTGTTTGTTGATGATATGCAGTACTTAAATTAACTTGAGTTCCTAAACCCATAAACAGTGCCATCCAAAAGGCTGATGTGCATTTTTCATCCCTATCTGAGATAACTGTCTAAGGAATGCCATGTAGTCTGAAGATCTCCCGCATAAATAGATCTGCTATTTCTACTGTCCTATAAGTGGACTGGACAGATATGAAATGTGCTGATTTACTTAATCGGTCAACAACTACCATTATGGAGTTATTACCACGTTTTGATTTGGGTAGTCCAGTGATGAAATCTAATGAGATCACCTCCCATTTCCATTCTGGAATTGGTATGGGCTGCATTAATCCAGCCGGATGCCGATGTTCTACTTTCACTTGATGGCACTCTAAACACTTGGTTAGGTAGTTTTCTATATCCTTCCTCATACTCGGCCAACAGTAATCCTTTCTGATTGTTGTCAACATCTTTCAGTACCCAGGATGCCCTGCATAATTGCCTCTATGATATTCATCTAGTACCAAAGTTTTTAGTTCCACTCTGTTTGGAATGAATATCCTTTTCTTAAAAACCAACAATCCATCTTAGTTAATTTCATAATCCCCCTGCCTTCCTTGTTCTTCAGATTCCTGTGCTTGTTGCCACAGAAATTTATATTCAGGGTCTTTGCCTGCTTCCTTTCTAATCTGATCTAGAAATCTGCTTTCAACTCGGTTAACATATAACTTGTAAATGTTATGCAGTTTTTTGATCAATGCATCCGCAACCTTGTTCTCTTTTCCATTTACATGCTGCAGATCAATGTAAAACTCGCTCAAGAAAGAATTCCACCTTGCTTTTCGGGAGTTTAAATCATCTTGTTTGAAGTAGCTGGTTAGACTGCTATGGTCGGTCTTCAATACAAATTTCTTCCCGAGTAAATAATGTCTCCATACCGGAGGGCATGCACGACTGCCATCAACTCGAAATCATAGGCTGAATAATGTTGCTCGTGATCTTTTAACTTACGAGATTCATATGCAATTACTTTTCCTTCTTGGGATAAAATTGCCCCAAAACCCTCCTTGCATGTGTCTGTGCAAACCTCGAATTCCTTATTCGGATCAGCCACACTTAACACAGGTGCTGATGTTAATAATTGCTTCAGATTTTCAAAGCTATCCTGACATTCTTGTGACCATTTAAAAAGTTTTCCCTTCCTTTGCAAAGAGGTAATAGGAAAAGCTATCTTTGAAAATCCTTTAATAAATCGTCGGTAATAACCAGTGAGTCCCATAAATGAGTGTATATCTGCCACATTTTGTGGCACTTTCCATTCCATAATAGTTCTGATTTTCTTCGGGTCTACTGCTATACTTTTTTCAAATATCACATGTCCAATATATTGGATTTCTTCCTTGAAGAAATCGCATTTACTGAATTTTTCATATAACTGATGTTTCCTTAACATTTCAAGTACCACTCTCAAATGTTCCTTGTGTTCCTCCACTTTTTTGGAATAAACTGATATGTCATCAATAAAAATTAACACAAAGTTATCCAAATAAGGGTGGAAGATGCTATACATCAGTCTCATGAAAGTGGCTGGTGCATTTGTCAGTCCAAAAGGTAATACCACAAATTCATAGTGACCATACCTTGTGCGAAAGGCAGTTTTATGTATATCTTCATCTTTGATTCTGATTTGATGATAACTCGACCTCAAATCAATTTTTGAGAATACATTAGCTCCCCTTACCTGATCAAACATGTCGTCAATACGTGGTAAGGGATATCGGTTCTTAATAGTCAGCTTGTTTAACTGCCGGTAATCCATGCACATGCGCATAGTTCCATCCTTCTTTTTGACGAACAGTACAGGTGCTCCCCAGGGAGATACACTGGGTCGTATATATCCCTTGTTTAATAATTCCTGACGCTGCATTTTCAACTCAGTCAATTCTAGAACACTCATATGATAGGGTGCTCATGAAATCAGTGATGCCCCTGGCAGCAATTCTATTATAAAGTCTATATCTTGTCTAGATGGCAATCCGGGTATCTCTTCCGGAAATATATCGTTGAATTCCTGTACTACAGGTATATTTTCCAGCATGGCAGATTTTTCTTTAGAATTAGATAATCCTACTTGTATAGCGTACAGTTGACATCCCTTTCTTATACATTTTCCCATTTGGGAAGCTGTAGTTGGGCATAGCTATACATGCTTCTTTATTCCCTGAATCTCTTGGCGATTGTCATTATAATATCTGTAGTAGATAATTTTCTCTTTGTAATCTATGAGAGTCCAATGCTTCTCCAACCAATCCATACCAAGCAGCACATCATAAGATCCGAAGGGCAAAATATTCAAATCTACCATTAATTGTTGTCCACTGATTTGTAGTGCACAATCTGGTATTTCAGCGCTAACTTCTCTTTTCGCTCCAGTAGCCAACTGGACTAACCATGTCTTTCTAAATTTTTGACTTTGCAATTTACAGATCTCTACTAGTTTAGGACTTATATAACTTAAACTTGCTCCTGGATCTACCAAAATGGAAACAGTTTGGGATAACAATTTACCTTCTAGCTCTATCATTGTAGGTTGGAAATCAGCTTGTCGATCTTCCAATGTTGCATTAATTCTGGGTAAGCTTCAGGCAACATCTCCCACGGTAGAGGCCTCCTGTAGACTAGTTACTACTTCGTTTCTACCCCGCTGTGGGCAGTCTCGATAGTAGTGCGCTGCTCCACAACCCCAGCACTGCAGAGGTGGCCTCTGATTTTGAGGTTGCTCAGGTTTACTAGAAGCCTCAAAATTTTTATCTTCCATAGGCCACCTTATCCTCTGATGATTCTTACCGAACTGCTTACTAACTGAGTTCCTTGTTATGTTTTAAAAATTATTGGTTTTGCCTCTTTTAAAACCAGCACTACTCTTGTTTTCTTTCCTTCACTGCCACCCTTTTCCTTATTTTGTTTCGGCTTTAGCTTGCTGATAGCACATCCTAGCCTTCCTAATGGCCTCGTCCATTGTTTTGGGATTTATAAATTCGATACATTCCTTCATATGGATTGGTAAGCTGCTCAGGAATCTTTGTACTTTAGCTTTCTCATCTGTTAAGTAATGTACGTAACACAGTAATGATGTGAACTTAGTGATGAACTTATCCATGGTCAATTTTTTGAGTTTCAAATCATGGAATTCCCAAGCCTTTTCATCATAAAAGTGCTCTGTCAGGTACTTATCTTTGAAGTACCGTCGGAACTTATCCCATGTCACATCTTGATCCTCTATTCTGTGCATGTTCTTCACTTCTTCCCACCATAGAGTGGCTTTATCTCGTAGTTGATAAATAGCTAACCATGCCTTAAGACTACTGTCATTATCATATACCTGAAAATACTTGTTCATATTGATCAGCCACGCCTCTGCTACCTCATCTTTCTCTCCATCAAATGTGGGTGGCTTGATCTTCCTAAATTCACCCTACAGCTCTATCTTTTGCCTTTTATTTTCCTTCTGCTCAGTTTCATTTTCAGATTCAACCTCATTAAAATTTTTATTTTGGTTACTTCGCTGTGACATACTCATTTCTTTTCGGCCTGCATCCTGATCTCCCGTTTGTTGTTCATCTCCTTCTTGAAATTCTCTATCAGCACTAGGCTTCTCAATTCTTTGGTTTTGCTTATCTGAGAGGCTTTTTAGAATTCTTTCCTTCTCTTGCATCAACCTTGCATTATCATTTCGTACTCTCTCCATTTCCTCCAGCAGCTGTTGCACTATGGTTAACAAGATGCGAGTTTGGTGCTGCTGTTCTTCAATCAGCCTGTTAGTCTGTTGATGTTGTTCCATTTCTAACTGAACCCACATTTCGGTGTTCCTCTCCTGTTGAGGTTGGGTCTCCCCAACATTTTGAGGTGGCGGCTGCAAAGGTGTTCTTCTCGTTTGTCCTGTTATTCTTTCCATTTAACACTCTCTCTCCCTCTCTGTGCATTAGTAACACACAATATAACGTTAGTTGACCCAATAGGGTCCCAGCGTTGTAACACGCTTTGATACCACTTGTCACTTTCACCCTTAAAAACATTGAACAGTAAAAAATAAAAAAATATAAAAATATAAAAATATAAAAAAATAAAAAAATAAAAAAATTCTTTTTTACTATCTGCAAACGCATAGAATATATCTACCAAAATGTCACCATGGTCGGTATCAATATTCATTATTAGCAGCATATAGCTTTTTTTTGTACCCTTTTTAATCATTTAACATGGTGATTATTACAACAATACAGAGCATGACATTAACATACATTGGTTATTACAACGAGGCGATTATTAACATACAATGGTTCTCATTTTCTTTAATATGAGTGTTGCATATTTCTAGACCTTGACTTTACGTTATATAATATCCGATCATTATCTATGGTTTATAGGAATTTTAATTCATGTCATGAAACTCTTACCTGTCGACGTTATTGGCATTTATTTCATCATTATCAAGAGGTACTTTTATGTACCAATTGTCCCAGTTGTGAATCCTTTTGCAACTGGCACACAATTAAATTGATGGAATGGCATTTGGCTGTTTATACGCCGTTGATCTTAGAATTGATTGAACAGTGAGAAATCGTTAGGGTTTGGCTAATGACTATCGAGCTCGTAACCGTTTCGTTTTATTCGCATTCCTTCGGGATGGGTTTTTGAACCCTCTCTGCCACCGCAGAGTTTCTTCTTCCGGTTTTCTAGTTCATGGCCTCTACTCGTTCATGGTCTCTGCTCGGGGTGGCCGGCATCTCTTATGCGTTTTCGCACTCTCCGCTAGCTGATACACTCTGGTCTATTGCTACTGGAGTGATATGGTAAGTTATCTACTAACTCTGCCACTATTTAGCGTTCCATTGACAAAATCGAATTTTCTCCCTTCTGATTTGAAGCCCGCGTTTAAAACTAATGCGTTGTCTCGTGATTCTGCCTCTCGCTTGACTTCCTACGATTCAGTCTATATCTTGCAAACATTTTTTAGACAAACCAATAGGTATTATTCTGGAATCCTCCCGAGTATCTTTCCTAAATTTTCTTGTTCAAAGTTGTGAAATCTTGGTTAAATGTAAGAATAGGGTCTCAGTCCTTAGCTCAGCTCGAGTTTTTAACTTAATTTTGATTTTCTGCATGGTAGGTACAAGTTCCTCTTCATCTGCGCTCAAAGTTTGGTACACTCGCGAGTTGTATTGATGCGTTTTGCTTTTTGGCAAAGGCTGACTAGTACTTCCCTTAATTCCACAGGTACTCCTGTCTGAGTTCTGGGATTATTCCTTGGTCGTAAGCGACTGGTGAACACTATGGTCTTAAGTTGAATTATTATTCTTTTTCCAGAATTTTGATGACTGTGTGGCTTAGGGTTCTTAATTTCCGCACCTAGAGTTAGTATAAAGGGCTCGTTCTAATTTGGCCACAAGCCTAATTTCCGTGTATGCCTTCTTGGTTCTCGATACTTCAAGAACAATTGCGATAGACTTATTCAATTATTGTCGTGATTATTAAGCTCGGGGTTTACTTCCCTATCATTGTTATTAACACTGTGTTGGTTTATGCTTTCAAGATTTACACTGTATTGGTTTACGCTTTCAAGATTTACACCGTATTGGTTTACCTCAAACTTGTCTACAGTGAACATTTTTGTATACATATGTATAAAAATCCACCATTTACGGTTGTCTTGTTATGCATGAAATGTTCTTTCCTGTACATGCATGGACTGTAAATTTGTTTTGGTTTCTTGTTCCTTTCTTGTTCAGTAAATAGTTGTATTCAAATGGCAAGCAAAATAATTTTCTTCGCCAGTAGTTGTCTATCTCTCCTCTATGAATAAAAATAGTTCTTTTACCTCACAGAGATTGGGTATACTTATGGATTTTATTTATATGTATACTTATTTACACAATTCTCACAGAGGTTTTGATCTTCTCTTTTCCTATGGCGAACTTTACATGTCCTGTTAGCATTTTTCTTATTCACTTAATGAGGAACTTTATCAATGTGAATATGTTCGCTTCTTGGTGTTTCATTTTTTTTTATTCTGTTATGCTAGTCTTTATCTGTAATGTGTGTCCGGACCACGAATTTTCCATGAATTATCATAGACTATAAAGGACAACCAGCCCAAGAATCTGGTCACAGATATTGGGCTAACAGTCCTTCGATTAGCTAGTTAGATTGTAGTTTGTTTTTTTCTTTTCTTTTCTAAACAAATTTAAAACCCCTAGACTTCATCCTAGACTTCTTTTTTGTCTGTTAAACCTGAAACACCTAAATTATTTTAGGCCCTACAATATTTCTATTTATACTTCTGTTAGGGATATAACTTCCATTTAATTCATATGGAATAAACCTGTACAGAAAAGATAGATTTATTGTAAGGAAACCCATAATACATAACCGCATATAAACATAAAAAGAACAAAAATGCATGACAACATCTTCAATATAACACGTACAACTGATAGAGCAAACGAGGAGGAGTACAACTTAAATGAGTCAAGAATTATAACCATACTAATGTACCGCTACATCTTTTTCATTATGGGTGATATAAAACGCCGTTCATATGTACATCAAATATGCTACATGCAGACAACATTTTCATAGAGTCTTGCTCCATGAAAATAGATATGCTCAGGCAGATGGAACATCATGAGGTTATCAGGGAAAAAAGGAAAGAACGAAAATAGATATGCTCTAACAAATCTTGGAATAGAAAATACAGGCACGACATGGCCATGGCAGGGAAAAAAGGAAGGAACGAAATTCTAGCAAACAAACTCTAGCAAAGCCCTTAGCCAGCCATTATCAACTTCTAGCATAGAAGCATACCATTGGATTTTAGGATTTTTAAGGGAAACAAAGTTGATTTGAACCAAATTTAAGAATCATTGAAATAGTTTTTTTTTTTTTTAATGTCGCATGCTATTTAAAAGTGGAGAAAACATTTGGACATGACGACAATATTTCTACTGCAAAGATCATCTTAAATTTTAAATTTCCTTTCAGAACTTGTTGCTGCACTGACAAAAGATTAGCCTAAATGACGATTAAGGAGAATAAAACCGAGTAGAAGTGAATCGTTTGCAAAAGAGAAAAAAGTACTAAAATTTGTTATGCACAAAAAAAAAAATAGCTATCATACTTCAAATTAAACACAATTTTCCAGCAGAGATATTCCCAAAAATTGAGAAATTCATCTGGTTGTAGTTGGCGTCCATAATCCCTCTATATCCTAATTGGTAAAGTACGGCAGCCGTTTCCCTAATACCCTTTCACATTTAGGGAACCAATGACAAATCAATGAAACAGAAAAGCCAAGAAATGACGGGTTCCCATATTCATATGTAAACAGAAGCATCGCCTAGATAAGAAGTGAAGTATGCAAACAAAAATCTGAGTATGGTGTTATTAAAACTAATTAGAAACATCTTTGCAAACAGAAATTTGTTATATGAAATTAACCTAATAAATTTAATTCAACAATCTTTGTAACTGTTTACCTTTAAAATTATAAAGAACTTTTTCAACGCTGAAATCTTCAAGTATATCCTTCAACTTAAAAAATTCATTGAAATATATCCGTAGATTTCAAAAAGAAATGTGAAGTGTATAAAGGACTATTTGAACACTGAAATCTTTAACTGTATCCTTCAACTTCAAAAAAATCAATGAAATATATCCTTCAATTTCAAAATAAATTTAGTGAAGGGTGTAAAAAACGACAATAGCATAGGAAACTTGTGCTTACCTTAATAGCATTGATTGCAGCTCACGCTTTGTCCATACAGCTGTCTGAAATGGCGAAAACTTGGAACTCTATGTTACCTCTCAAGCGTTGGAACGTCCTTATTCAAAAGAAATCCTCAATGGACTGGTGTTCTCGTTGCCACTACAAAACACAACCTATCATAGACTCTTCCCACTACACACATATAAACAGAGAGCGCAGGAAGCTGCGTGGGAGAGAAGTGGAGAGACATATCTAACAGAAACAACTAGAGAGACATATCTAAACCACAATGAAATTTAAATTGCATTTCAACTTGAGGCTGTTTTTTTCACCACGAGCTTTTTTGCATATTCTTACACGAAACAACTAGATGAAATTCAAATTTCGAAATTGCATTTCGACTTCAGGATCGGCATTGGCGAGTTTTTGTGCATCTTTTGGTTTCTAACGGTAAAGTTTCAGTAATTGACCGCTCCAACGTTCATATTTCAATTTTCTAGACGTGCAGCATTTTCATTATAAATTTTGTGTTACACGTCGAACATTTTAATTAGAATGTTTGTGTACGCTGGATTATGCTAAAAATATCTCCGATTGTGAGCCATGTCTTTCAACCAGCTCTTCCTTTTCTGAGCTGAACAGACCACTCCAATTAGTTGAAACAATGTTCCACGGACCACTTCAACTAGTTGCAAAAACAACTAATCTCTCAAGTTGTTCAAACAGTGTTGCTTTTGATTTTTTTTTTTTTTTTCTATAATATGGATATTTTCTTATTTTTAACCATTATAATATCTTAAATAAAACATTTGATTGCATTGACCATGTCAGATTAGATATTCAACCTACCATTTTAGAGAGCATATCATTTAGTATTGAATATGCTTTAAATTTTGAAGAATGTTACTAATTATTTTGGAAATATTATAGTTATATGTTTATTACTTTAATATTTAAAATAAAGAATAATTAAAATTTTTAATCACCCGTTACTTCATTTATAAATTATGAGAAAGATATTTATATATTTGGTATAAAATTAATCATATGTTGAAAATAAAGTAAATATTTCTCATGTTGTAAAATATAGTTATATTTGTAAATTATAAAATTGGTATTTGAGTATCTATTTACAATAAAATAAAGTAAATATTTCTCATATTGTAAAATGTAGTTATGTTTGTAAATTATAAAATTGGTATTTGAGTATCTATTTACAATAGGTATAATCAATAGCATAAAAGCTATATATATATATATATATATATATTTTTTTTTTTATTTTTTTTTTTATTTTTTATTTTTTTCAAATATTTTTGCAAATTGTGATTGAATTTTTATGATTAAAATGGTTGTGATATGTTTTATTTTAAAATTATATATTATTTTTTTACAATTAATAATAATAATAATATAAAATAAAGTTATAATGTATTTATTTTTTTTATTATTTTTGGATAATATAAGTATATTATAAGCTAAATCTTTTGATGCTTATTATGAATCAATGTTTGCTAAATATTATTAACTATTTAATTTAACAAACTATGCTAATGTACATGTATTTCATAATTTGAAAACATACAATTACCAATAAGAATCTAATAGTTTCCTTTTGTTTTATTCAAATTACATCTTAATTAACAACACATTCATAACCATTATAAATTTAACTTTTTAATAAAAAAATATATAAAATCAAACTAATTAAACATATGTAATGCATAAATTTGAGGACATGTTATTATAATTTTATCATTTAATTGTTTTGGTAAGTAAGAGGTTAAGTTCTAAATATGTTAAATGAGAGAATAATTTATTTTATTTATGTATAATTGAGTAGAGAGACTACCAATAAGAATCTAATAGTTTCCTTTTGTTTTATTCACATTACATCTTAATTAACAACACATTCATAACCATTATAACTTTAAATTTTTAATAAAAAATATATAAAATCAAACTAATTAAACATATGTAATGCATAAATTATGTAATCCATTCTCATGTTGTAAAATATAGTTATATTTGTAAATTATAAAATTGGTATTTGAGTATCTATTTACAATAGGTATAATCAATTGTATAAAAGCTAAATATTTCTTTTTTCAAATATATTTGCAAAGTGTGATTGAATTTTTATGATTAAAATTCTTATGATATGTTTTATTTTTAAATTATATATTAATTTTTTACAATTAATAATAATAATATAAAATAAAGTTATAATTTATTTATTTTTTATTATTATTTTTGGATAATATAAGTATATCATAAACTAAATGTTTTGATACTTATTATGAATCAATGTTTGCTAAATAATATTAACTATTTAAATTAATAAACTATGTTAATATATATGTATTTCATAATTTGAAGACATACAATAACCAATAAGAATTTAATAGTTTCCTTTTTGCTTTATTCACATTACATCTTAATTAATGACATATTCATAACCATTATAACTTTAACCTTTTAATAAAAAATATATAAAATCAAACTAATTAAACATATGTAATGCATAAATTTGAGGACATGTTATTATAATTCTATCATTTAATTGTTTTCGTAAGTAAGAGGTTAACTTGTAAATATGTTAAATGAGAGAATAATTTATTTTATTTATGTATAATTGGGTAGAGAGACTCATTCTTTTGGGAGTCTGAAGGCAATGTGTAAGCATGTCCTTACTCAACATGGAGTTGATACATGTTACCTGTTAAAATATGAATACAATATACTCTAAATAGAAAAACACTGTGAGCTATAATAAAAAAGAAAAAAGAAATATGATATGCATGCTTAATTAGTTGTCCACATGACCTAATAAAATTTCATGAAAAGTAATTAGTAGTAAAAAAAAAAAATTATGTGAGTACAATTTTTAAACCTTATATATTTAAAAAAATATGTGAACATGTGATAACAGTTTCATATATATCTATAATGAGAAAAATGTTAAAAGAATATATTTTAAAGTATTATAAAATAAAATGCCCCATGTAGGTTATGAATCAAATATTTTAATGTAAATTAATATTCACTTATACTTGAAAATATAGTAATAACCAAAAAACCATTTCAATGCACATCTTTTGTAACCTCTATAGCATTCAAAAATAAGATTTAAACAATGAAAAATTACATAGAAGAAATTTGATCCGTCTTGGCTCAAGTTAGATCAGTGCTTAAAACATATCTATATTAATTCTCAAAATAATTGTTTTATATATGAGTTAGCTTGACCCTAGGGGTTTTAATGGTTTACATAATTGTTGAGCTGAGGTGAGTCCCTTGTTCCATAAACAAGGGGACTCCTACATCAATGTTTGGTTTGGTCATGACCTTAAAATTGGATGATAATAATAATAATTATACAAATTGAGTGAGCCTAATGGTTAACAACATGTCTTTCTTCCTAAGAAGTCACAAGTTCAAAACTAGAGAGTGTAGAGTGTGGATTTTAGAAAAAATAAACCAAAAAAATCCAAAAACTTTCAAAAATAACACTAAAAACAACTTATATTAAAATTAAATTATAATTAATAAAATATTTAATAATATTCAATTAAATTTATATAAATAATTAAAAAAAAAAATTTAAATGCAAATTTTGGCACTTATTAATGAATTAAATATAAAAATAAAATACCTAATGAAATGAGTATAAAAATCTAAATATATGGAGGGTGTTTCCACTTTGACCACTGATATGACTAGTATTTCAAGGGAGCTTATTTATTTATTTATTTACTAATTACACTTTGATTATATATTATCATTTGTCTCATCATCACTTTATCATTTCCTAGAATTTAAGAATTTAAATAATGTATAAGAAAATATTAGTATATTCTAATTCAAGGGATTAGTTGAACTAGTTTTCTTTAACATTAATTGGTGTTTAGATAGTTTCACTTAGGCATGGGAGAGTTGAATATTTTGGATGGCGTTAGTTCAATTAGTTTTCATTAACATTAATTTGTATTTAGAAAGTTATACTTATATATAGGAGAGTTTAATATTTGGATGGCGTGAATTAGTTTACACAGATAAATTTATTAAGGATTAAGGATATTATTGAAAAATAAATTTATTAAGAATACTATTGACAAATGTGAAAATTATATCAGTTTTTTCTAAAAACTTAAGAATTTAGTTTTAGTATAGGAAAATTTTAAAATTTTATATTTATACCATGAGTGTAAAAGAAAATCTTATTTTCAAATTGACACAAATGTTTGAGAATATTATTTTCAAATTCTTCTAATATATAATAATTATATATAGATTCTAGAATTTTTAGTGATATTTTAGGAAAATTAGTAGAATGAAAAATAGTATTCATTAAAATAAAAAATATTATTCCTTAGAATTGGACTTGGTACTTGGAATGGGCCATGAATGAAAATAGTAAACAACGAAAATAGAGTTTCTTTTTTTCCCTCCTAGGCTCATTTTTTTAAAATTTCAATAATCTCAACCTTTTTAAAATGGGTTAAGATTAAGAAGAAATGGAATAAGATTAAGAAGAACTAAGTTTTTATCCATCACATTGAACTATATTTTTTTGAGAAATTTCTAGTAAGTTCGGAAAAAAATTATAAAAAAAATTTTAGCATTTTTTTTAGCATTTTTTTAATTACTCCATTAGGGTCATAGTATTATTTATTTATTTATTTTTAGCTAAAAATGATCATGTTATTCAAATATATTTTAAAAGTAAATTATTTTTATTCAAATGACTAATAATTAAATTGGAAAAAAATGAATAACAACACAAGCTAGGTAATTTACTAATAAAAAAACTTTCTAAAAGGACATTTAATTATAATTTTGAAAATTTAATTAAATTGAAAATAATTAAAAGTTGAGTGTGGACATAAATGGTTGAAATTGCATGAATCTATTATATTTTGAAATTGTTTTATTTTGTGTAAATTACTTTTTCTTGATTCAATACTTCAATTAGCAATGTTTCGAATTACAATTAGTCTCTCTCGGACACTATCTCTCTCCCTCCCACTCTCTCTCTCTCTCTCGCTCTCCCTCTCGCTCTCTCTCTCTCTCTCTCTCTCTCTATATATATATATATATATCCATCTCTCTCTCTCTCTCTCTCTCTCTCTCTCTCTCTCCCTCTCCTTCCCCCTCTCTCTCCCTCGCTCCCTCTCTTCCTCTCTCCCTCTCTCTCGCAACCCCCCCTGTCTCTCTCTCTCTCTCTCTCTCTCGCAACCCCCTCTCTCTCTCTCTCTCTCTCTCTATATATATATATATATATATATATATATATATCTATATATATATATATCTCACCCTCCCTCCCTCTCTCTCTCCCTCTCTCTCTCTCTCCCTCCCTATCCCTTTCCCTCTCACTACCCCTCTCGCTCTCTCCCCCTCCCTCTGTGACCCTCCCTGTCCTTCCCTTCATCTATCTGCGTCCGTCTCTCCCTCTCTCTCTCTCCCTCCCTCTCCCTCCTTCTGTCTCTCCCTCACTCCCTCTCCCTCCATCTCTCACTCCCGTTATTTCTCCTCTCTGACACACTCTCTCTCTCTGACATTATTTTTCTCTCTGTATCTCTATCTCTGACATTATCTCTCTTTCTCTCTCTCTCTCTCTCTAACATTATCTCTCTCTCTCTCTCTCTCTCTCTCTCTCTCTCTCTCTCTCTCTGTGCATCTCCCTCTCCCTCTCTCCCTCTCCCTCTCTCTCCCTCCCTCTCGCTCTCCATCTCCCTCTCTCTCTCTCTCTCCCTTTTACTCTCACTCCCACTCCGTCTCTCTCCCCCTCCCTCTATATCCCTTCCTCTCCCTCCCTCCCTCTCTCCCTCCTGCTCCCTCTCTCTCTCACCCCCTACCCCTATCTCTCTCCCACTCTCTTCCTCTCCCTCTCTCTCTCTCCCTCCCACTCCTCCTCCCTCTATCTCCCCCTCGCTCTCTCTCTCTCTCTCTCTCTCTCTCCCTTCCGCTCCCTCTTTCTTTCTCTCCCTCCCTCCCTCTCTCTCTATCTCTCCCTCCCACTCCCTCTCTATCTCTGTCTCTCTCCCTCCCATTCCATTCGACCCCCTCCCGCTCCCTCTCTCTCTCTCCCCCTCCCTCTCTCTCTCCATCCTGCTCCCTCTCTATCTCTCCCCTTACCACTCCCTCTCTCTCTCCCCCTCCCTCTATCTCCCTCTCTCCCTCTCCCTCCTTCCCTCTCCCTCCTTCCCTCTCCCTCTCTATCTCTCCTTCTCCCTCTCTCTCTCTCTCTCCCTCTCCCTCTCTGTCTCCCTCTCCCTTCCTCCCTCTCCCTCTCTTTCTCTTCCTCTCTCTCTCCCTCCATCTCTCTCCCTCTCTCTCTCCCTCTCCCTCTTTCACCCCCTCCCTATATCTCGTTCTCTCTCTCTCCCACTTTCTCCCCCTCCCTATATGTCCCTCCCTCTTCCTCCCTCTCCCTCTCCCTCTCTCTCTCCCTCCCTCTCCCTCTCCCTCTCTCTCTCCCTCTCTCCCTCTCTCTCTCTATATCTCTTCCTCCGTCACACTCCCTCTCTTTATCCCTCCTGCTACCTCTCTCTATCTCTCCCTCCTACTCCCTCTCTCTCTCTCTCTCTACCTCCCACTACCCCCCTTCCTCCCTCCCTCTCCCTATCTCTCTCCCCCCCCCCTCTCTCTCTCTCTCTCTCTCTCTCTCTCTCTCTCCCCTACTCTGTCTCTCTCTCTTTCTCCCACCTTCTCCCTCTCTCTCCCTCCCGCTCCATCCCTCTCTCCCTCCAGCTCCCTCTCTCTCTCTATCTCTCTCTCCCTCTCTCTCCCTCTCTCTCTCTCTCTCTCTCCTACTCCCTCTCCCTCTCGCTATCTCCCTCCCTTCCCTCTCTCTCTCTCTATCTTCCTCCCTTTCCTCCCTCTATCTCCCTCCCTCTCCCTCTCGCTCTCTCCCTCCTTATCCCTCTCGCTCTCTCCCTCTCGCTCTTTCCCTCTCTCCCTCCTACTTCCTCTCTATCTCTTTCTCCCTCTCTCTCTCTCCCTTCCTCCCTCCCTCCCTCTCTCTCTTACTCTGTGTCTCCCTTCCTCCCTCCCTCCTCAACATACTCTTTCTCTTGTGCTATCTCCACCCATTGTGCCACTTAGCCTCCCTCTCCCTCTCTCACTAGTTCTCTCAATTTATCTCTCTCTCTCCCACCTCTCTCCTATCTCCCTCTCTCACCCCTATCTTTGTCTGCTTTAATTTCTCCATTCCCCCTCTAGCTATTTCTCCTTAATTTTCTCTATTTCCCTCTCATTTTGTTCATCTCTCCCCACATGTATCCCCTTTAATTCTCACTTTGTGTGTGTATCTCTCTCTTGTGCACCCTACCCTTCTCTCCTTCAATTTCTCTAGTCTCCTTCTACCTCTTTCTCCTTCACTTTCTCCCTTTTGCTCTCTCTATTTACCTCTACCCCTTGTGTCCCCTTCCACACTCACTCTGTGTGTGTTTCTCTCTCTTACTAGGTCACTTTCTTCCCCATCCACTTTTAAATGGCGCAATATTACAAAGTAACAAAAAAAATCCATTTTAAGATATTAAAATTTAAATATAAATAAAACTGAAAATCATAAAATAATTGCTCTAATAAAACGTATAATACATTATAACTTTTTTTTTATATAATTATTTTTTTAAATAGCGAATTTAAAAGAAAACATGGAACATACTTTATGTAAAAGATATATAATAAAAAATAAAATATGTGAATGGATAAAAGAAGAAAAACCTCATAGGTATGCTCAGGCATATGGAACATCATGAATCTACTCTAACAAATATGGGAATAGAAAAGACAGGCAGGGCATGGGGATGGCCATGGCAGGGAAAAAAGGTAAGAACAAAATTCTAGCGAAGCCAAGAAATGCAAACAAAAATCTGAGTATCATATGTAAACAAAAGCATCACCTAACTAGGAAGTGGAGCAATCCTTGTAACTCTTTACCATTGAAAAATATCCCTAAATTTAAAAAAAAAATTAGTAAAGTGTATAAAGAACTATTTCAACACCGAAATCTTTAACTGTATCCTTCAACTTCAAAAAAATCAATGAAATATATCCTTCAATTTCAAAATAAATTTAGTGAAGCGTGTAGAAAATGACAATAGCATAGGCAACTTGTGCTTACCTTAATAGCATTGATTACAGCTCACGCTTTGTCCATACAGCGGACAGCCTATGGTCTTCTGATCAATGGACTTCCTCAATGTTACCTCTCAAGCGGTGGAACATCCTTATTCAAAAGAAAATCCTCAATGGACTGGTGTTCCCTCAACCAAACGTAACCCACCATGGACTCTCGTTGCCGCTACCAAATACAACTCATCACAGACTATTCCCACTGCACACATATAAACAGAGAGCGCATGAAGCTGCGTGGGAGAGAAGTGGAGAGAAATATCTAAACCACAATGAAATTTAAATTGCATTTCAACTTGAGGCTGTTTTTTTAGCACCAGCTTTTTTGCATATTCTGACAGGAAGCAACTAGATGAAATTCAAATTTCGAAATTGCATTTCAACTTCAGGATCGGCATTGGCGAATTTTTTTTGCATCTTTTGGTTTCTAACGGTAAAGTTTCAGTAATTGACCACTCCAACGTTCATATTTCAATTTTGTAGACGTGCAGCATTTTCATTATAAATTTTGTGTTACACGTCGAACATTTTAATTAGAATGTTTGTGTATGGCTGGATTATGTTAAAAATATCTCCGATCGTGAGCCATGTCTTTCAACCAGCTCTTCCTTTTCTAAGCTAAACAGACCACTCCAGTTAGTTGAAACAATGTTCCACGGACCACTCCAACTGGTTGCAAAAACAACTAAGTTGCGTTTGATTTTATTTATTTTTTTCTATAATATGGATATTTTCTTATTTTTTAACAATTATAATATCTTAAATAAAACATTTGATTGCATTGACCATTTTAGAGAGCATATGATTTAGTATTGAATATGTCTAATGTTACTAATTATTTTGGAAATATTATAGTTATATGTTTATTATTTTAGTATTTAAAATAAAGAATAATTAAAAATTTTAATCACCCGTTACTTCATTTATAAATTATGAGAACGATATTTATATATTTGGTATAAAATTAATCATACTTTGAAAATAAAGTAAATATTTCTCATGTTGTAAAATGTAGTTATATTTGTAAATTATAAAAATTAAATATTTCTCATGTCGTAAAATATAGTTATATTTGTAAATTATAAAATTGGTATTTGAGTATCTATTTACAATAAAATAAAGTAACTATTTCTCATCTTGTAAAATGTAGTTATGTTTCTAAATTATAAAATTGGTATTTGAGTATCTATTTACAATAGGTATAATCAATTGTATAAAAGATATATATATATATATATATATATATATATATATATATATATATATATATATATATATATATATATATATATATATATATATATATATATATATATATATATATATATATATATATATATATATATATATATATATTTTTCAAATATTTTTGCAAAGTGTGATTGAATTTTTATGATTAAAATGCTTGTGATATGTTTTATTTTAAAATTATATATTAATTTTTTATAATTAATAATAATAAAAATATAAAATAAAGTTATAATTTATTTATTTATTATTATTATTTTTGGATAATATAAGTATATTATAAGCTAAATTTTTTTATGCTTATTATGAATCAATACGAATCTAATAGTTTCCTTTTCTTTTATTCACATTACATCTTAATTAACAACATATTCATAACCATTATAATTTTAACTTTTTAATAAAAAATATATAAAATCAAACTAATTAAACATATGTAATGCATAAATTTGAGGACATGTTATTATAATTTTATCATTTAATTGTTTTCCTAAGTAAGAGGTTAAGTTGTAAATATGTTAAATGAGAGAATAATTTATTTTATTTATGTATAATTGGGTAGAGAGACTCATTCTTTTGGGAGCCTGAAGGCAATGTGTAAGCATGTCCTTGCTCAACATGGAGTTGATACATGTTACCTCTTAAAATATGAATACAATATTCTCTAAATAGAATAATAATGTAAGCTATAATAAAAAAGAAAAAAGAAATATGATATGCATGCTTAATTAGTTGTCCATATGACATAATAAAATTTCATGAAAAGTAATTAGAAGTAAATAGAAAAATTATGTGAGTACAATTTTTAAACCTTATATATTTAAAAAAATATGTGAACAGGTGATAACAACTTCATATATATCTATAATGAGAAAAATGTTAAAAGAATATATTTTAAAGTTTTATAAAATAAAATGCCTCATGTGGATTATGGATCAAATATTTTAATGTAAATTAATATTCACTTATACTTGAAAATATAGTAATAGCCAAAAAACCATTTCAATGCACATCTTTTGTAACCTCTATAGCATTCCAAAATAAGATTTAAACAATGAAAAATTACATAGAAGAAATTTGATCCCTCTTGGCTCAAGTTAGATCAGTGCTTAAAACATATCTATATTAATTCTTACAATAATTGTTTTATATATGGTTTGGCTTGACCCTAGGAGTTTTTAAATGGGTTGGTTTGACCCTAGGGGTTTTAATGGTTTACATAATTGTTGAGCGGAGGTGGGTCCCTTGTTCCATAAACAAGGGGACTCCTACATCAATGTTTGGTTTGGTCATGACCTTAAAATTGGATGATAATAATAATAATTATACAACTTGAGTGAGCCTAATGGTTAACAACATGTCTCTCCTCCTAAGAAATCGCAAGTTCAAAGCTAGAGAGTGTAGAGTGTGGCTTTTAGAAAAAATAAACCAAAAAAATCCACAAACTTTCAAAAATGACTCAAAAAAAAATTTATATTAAAATTAAATTATAATTAATAAAATATTTAATAATATTCAACTAAATTTATATAAATAATTAAAAAATATATTTTAAATGCAAATTTTGACACTTTTTTTTTGTTAATTCTGTAGGACCTCTCTTTTCTATTATTGAGAGAAAATTGCCAAATAAATACATCAAGGAGAAGAGCCTCAACCTGCCCAAAGGGAAACCAGGTCTGTTGGCCATCTTAAAAAGTTAAAGGCCAACCAAAATCGATTCTATTTCAGTCTATCTGTAGCAACTAGAACTATGCGACTATGTCCATAATACTTACATATACAACAACAACTATAATATAGCTGAACAAAAAACATATATAAAGAAAAAGAAATTAAGAAGCCCAGCCATCAAAAGATTTCGCAGGGGCTGGATCTTCAGAAGATGACCCAAACAGCTCCACCCACTGCATATCTCGCAGCTGCTCTTCAATGCATCCAATACGATCATTCTACTTCTGTTGAATCTTGGTCATGGTAGTCATGTCTAGTTTGATATGGTTGAGCTCAAATAACAGCGAGGAATGAGCATCCTGTTCCTTCATACTCATGAGAGCTTGGGCAAGAAGACATTTAAATCGCCAATACATCTTTACCGTTTGCTGGAAAAGGGATACCCTACCCCTAGTGCTACCAGGGTCTAGCAGGAAATCCATGGTGTCTCGCTGGTGCTGGAGATCTACACCGGCTTCCAAACTCTGCTTCTCCCAGTCCTGTATATTCTTACGAAGAGGAAAAAATTTTATTTGGTCACGAGCAGGATTTGAAACCGGGTCGGGCAGACACAACCGGAGCAGGTTGACTAACAGACCTTAAACCCCTTCTTCCGCAACTTATTTCCCCGGAGCAAACCGACTTTGTTACAGGTCGCCAAATTCTAGATGGGATAGTTACTACTGAAGAAGTCGTCCATTCGTTACAGACCAAACGGGTTAAAGGTATGATGATCAAATTAGATTTAGAAAAAGCATATGATCGTATAAACTGGTCCTACCTTTTGGCAGTTCTTAAGAGTTTTGGGTTCAATCAACGTTGGTTGCAATGGCTTTTCTCTTTTATATCGACATCGAATTTCTCTATTCTTTTTAATGACATTCCATCACAACCTTTTAATATCTCAAGAGGCCTTCACCAGGGAGATCCTTTATCTCCTTTCTTGTTTATCATAGCTGCAGAAGGGCTTGGCCGTCTACCTAAAGCCTCTCTCTCAGAGCGCCAGCTGCATGGTTTGAAACTCTGGGGTCCTGCTATTGCTCTGACTCATCAACAATTTGTTGATGATATCTTACTCTTTTGTGAAGCTTCAGTCTGTGAGATCAGAAAAATTCTTTCTATTTTGGATATCTTTATGGAGGCCTTAGGTACGCTTGTGAACAAAGATAAATCTCATGTTTATTTCTTTAATATCAACAATGCTTGTCAACAGTCCCTTACTTGTCTCCTTGGTTTTCGTATTGGTTCTTTCCCCATGCGATACTTGGGTGTACCATTATGTAAAACCCAGTTAAGAGTTGCAGATTGGCGTGGTCTCATTATAAAGATGCAACAAAAATTGAAAAAATGGGCGTTTCGAGTTCTTAATGCTCCTGGTCGACTAATTTTATTGAAATCAGTTCTGCAATCTATTCCTATATATCAACTTTCAGGCAGAGAAGCCCCGAAATGTATCTGTAATCAATTGGTCAGTCTCTTTACAAAGTTTCTCTGGCAAGGATCGCAAAATAATAGGAAGTGGCCTTTAGTATCGTGGCAGACGCTGATTAAATCTAAATCTGCAAGGGGGCTAGGTCTTCGTGATCCCTTACTCCTTAATCAAGTGATGGGTGCAAAACTCTGGTGGCGGTGGCTTCAAGGGGGAAATGACTTGTGGAAGACACTCTGGGAAACAAAGTATGAGATGCCCCACTCTATTGCTACAAAATTGAAAATTGATGTTGTTCCTAAAGGATCAACGATTTGGAATCTTGCAGCGGGCAACCGATTTCTTAATCGCCAGCATATCTTTTGGGAAGTGAGGGACGAAACAACTGTGCTTTTTTGGGAGGATTCATGGCAACAAAGTGAGAAATTATTTACTTGCTTAGATCTTGCTGAACTCTTCTTATTTACTAATACTCCACACCACCGATTGGTCTCCAATTATTGGACTCAGCATCAGCTGATTCACTGGTGGAAATGGAAAGAGAAAGTGGCATGGCGTGGTGCACCGAACACTCTACAATGGCATAATTATGACCGTGAGATGAAGACCAGGAAAATCAAGATACAAACCAGGACAAACATCCTTCGTTGGGGCTATCGACCAAAAGGAATGTTTACTATTAATGAGGGTTATCATATCCAAGGTCATCATAATCATCCTCCCGGTTCTCCTATTTGGAAGAAAATCTGGTCCATGTTTCACTGGCCAAAAGTGACTTACTTCTTATGGCTGGTTAGTCATTAGAAAATTCTCACATGGGACAATACGCAGAATTGAGGAATGATAGGCCCGTCAGTATGCTCTTTTTACAGACAAGCCAATGAAACCACTGATCATATTTTTAATAGTTGTGATTATGTTGTACCTCTTTGGCGCAGTTTAGAATTTACCTTCAGGCACACTGACCGTGATCCTGCCAGTGTGATTAGCACTGTTTTGAATTGGCAAAAAGGTGGATATAAATGTGTGGTTTTAAATCGAGCATGGCAGTTGGTACTGGGTTTTTAAATTTCGGATCTCTGGAAAGAACATAATCATTGAATTTTCCAAGGGTAGGACATTACTAACTATAAGATTTGGGAAAAGGTGCTTGCCAACCTCCGAGAAACTATCCTGGTTGAAAAATGACTCCAAGATGATTAGAAGGCAGAAGGATTTGAAGTACAAATTTTTCATTAGTTAAACCTCCATCCACAAATGTTAGCAGCTAATCTCTGGAAGTTCCGAACTCTGTGGCAACAAATCCCTCAATGTTGGCAACCGCCTACTTTGGGATTTATCAAACTTAATTTCGATGGGGCCTCTAAAGGCAATCCTAGGCAAGCTGGTATAGGAGGTCTGTTGAGAAATTCCCATGGTGAAGTATGTCGAGTTTATGCTCTGGATTTGGGGTATGCTACGAACAATGAAGCAGAATTAACTTCTCTCCACCATGGATTAATCATACCACAGCGTGAATAGTTCCACCGGCTTATTGTTGAAGGCGACTCTGCTATGGTTGTTGGAGCTTTGACTAAACTTCAAGAAGGTATAAATTGGGATAAAATTAGTAAAAGTTGGCGCATAGAAACTTTGCTACAAGAAATTCAAGCTTTGGTCCCTCAGTTACATTACATTATTCTGTCTCACATACGACGAGATTGCAATGAAGCGGCTGACTATTTGGAAAATTGGGGTTGTCAGAATCGTGACTGACACCTAGATATCACTCCCTCTGCTAGGGCTTGGAATGTTGAATTTTTCTCTCTGCAACTTATACTTGACAGAGATCTTTGAGCCAGAGATATGCAAAACAACCCCTAATCGGGGTGCGCGCCAGGCCTTTCGGTGTCAGATGCCTTAACTGCTTGAGCTGGCTATCAGTTGCTCATTATGCTCAAGATCTCTGTATGAGGACACGATCGATAGTAATCATACCTTCGCATACTGATGAGATGGCTCTTCATAGTCGGTTGCATGCTGGTTTTATTTGCATTTGTATTGTCTTTTGGTTGAATTTTGTGGGTTGCCACAGCGTAACAGGATCATTTGGGGGTGCTTTCCGTCGGTTCCAGCGTTTCATTACAGCGTTTTGGTATGTATTACCTCGCTTTTATCCTGTTAACTCCGTTCATTCTCTGTAATACGACATGGATTCCTCAAAGGTGATGAGTTTACATGATGATGAGAATATTGATCCTTGTTTCCGCAGTCCGGTCTTTAATAATTGTTGTATGATATGGTTTCTGCAAAATTCTGCTTTGGGTTTATTTTGCTGCTTTTTCTTCTATCTATGCAACTCTTTTCTTGGCTTCTATGCAAAAATGGTTGGTGGAAAGTCAGGGGTTTTTCATTTCATCTGTCGGCTCTGTGCGGCTCATTACATCTTCTCTGCTATATAGTTTGTCAAGAATTATGATGTGGGTTTATTTGCCTGTTTAATCTTTTCTCTTTGCAAGTCTTGTCCTGCCTATTATGCAAGGCTGTTTTGCGGCAATACAGGGGTTTCTGCTATGGTATGTCGGCTCTGTGAGGTTTTCGGTCTCTTCTCCGCCTTTTCCCAGATGAGGCATATACTTGGTCAATATGACCCAGTTCTGTGCACAGTTAATTCTATTTGGCTTACTGCATTTTGCCACTATGCACCTCTTCGAAACTCTCATACATCTTTTCGATTCCCAGCCTTACTGTTCCGCTGTATTTCCTATTTGTCTATCACAAGATTTCTGGGTGCTAGTATGACAAAACCAACTTTGCCAGCTTCCAAATCAAGAGCTAAGGGGAAAGCAACAAAAATCTGTTCGCACTCTAGTAAGAGAGGGCGTAAAACCAATGAACAGGTGGTTGAAAGTTTGGTTAATTCGTACACTACTAGCACCCCTTTGCCTATTCGTAAGAATATACAGGACTGGGAGAAGCAGAGTTTGGAAGCCGGCGTAGATCTCCAGCACCAGCGAGACAACATGGATTTCCTGCTAGACCCTAGTAGCACTAGGGGCAGGGTATCCCTTTTCCAGCAAACTGTAAAGATGTATTGGCGATTTAAATGTCTTCTTGCCCAAGCTCTCATGAGTATGAAGGAATAGGATGCTCATTCCTCGTTGTTATTTGAGCTCAACCATATCAAACTGGACATGACTACCATGAACAAGATTTAGCAGAAGCAGAATGATCGTATTGGACGCATTGAAGAGCAGCTGCGAGATATGTAGTGGGTGGAGCTGTTTGGGTCATCTGTTGAAGATCCAGCCCCTGTGCACTCTTCTGATGGCTAGGCTTCTTAATTTCTTTTTGTTTATATATGTTTTTTTGTTCAGCGATATTATAGTTGTTGTTGTATATGTAAGTGTTATGGACATAGTCGCGTAGTTCTAGTTGCTACAGATAGGCAAACAATTTAAAAACCTTTGCACTTTTGCCTTTTCTTCCCTAATGTAAGGGACATACCTCAGTAAATTAGTAAACTTAGTGACAAACTCATCGATAGTGAGCTTCCCTAGTCTAAGTTCATGGAATTCTTTCGCTTTATCATCATAATAACGTTCGTTCAAATAACGATTTTTGAACTTAGCCTGAAAATCTTCCCAAGTAACTGTCTTCTCATCAATGGCATGCACCATTTTTGTCTCTTCCCACCACAGTGTAGCTTTTCCTTGTAGCTGGTACACAGCTAATCTAGCCTTCAGATTGCTTTCATATTCATAAACTTGGAAATACTTGATCATGTTCAGCAACCAAGCTTCAGCATCCTCTTCCTTCTCCCCATCATAGGAGGGAGGTTTGATCTTTCTAAATTCTCCCTGCAATTCTCTTCTTTGTTTATGTTGTTGTCTAGCAGCATCATCATCATCAGACTCATCCATCTTTCTCTTTCCGGAACCTTCACCTTCCTGGCTGTTCCGGGAAGTTAGTTCTCTGATGAGCTTTTCCTGCTCCTTACTGGCTGATGACAGCATGTCATTTTGGCTTCTTAGTTTAGCAAATTCTCGTTGCAACCTGTGCAACATGGCCATTACCGAGGCATTGGGATCTAGAGTAGCAAACTCATCCCTCAGATCCACATAAATCCCTTCACCTTCAGCCATTTCAACTATACACACTTACAACACATATTAGCAAAAATTTTATAAAAATTTCAGAAACAAAATATGTAATAATCAGTGAGCACAAAATTGACAGCCCAATTTGTTGTAACTGGTGCTCCGATACCATTTGTAACACCTCCAGTTTAGGAACACATTTTTTTTTTTCAAATGTTATATTTTCCTCTTATTACTTCAATTTCTTCGTTAACTTTTAATATCCTTTTTGTTTTCCATCCCATTTTAATAACATTTAATATTTTCCATGTGTCATAAAATACCATGCCTCTCTTAAGGCCCATATGTACAATCATTTTCTTTCGATCAAACATATGCCACCTATGTGTCAATATATAACACTTATATACAATTATAAAACATACATGTATAAAGATGCAACCCGCGTATGGTTATCATTTGATAGAATTAATTAAAATTTGCATAACTCTATGCATAACCTTTATATATATAATTACCCCATATATATTTTTATATCCTTTGATAAGACTATGGGCCGATGCACATCGATATATAAACACCTATTCCATACACATGTTTTTATGTCACATATATCCATCTATTTAACCTTGGATAATTTACTTGCCTGCGCATGTGTGGGTATATAACTCGTCTATATATATACCACATACATTTATCATCGTTGTAATATATTTTAATGCGCACATACCTATATAAGCGGCATATATAAAGATAGCCATTGTTTTGACATTATTTATTTGGCGATTGCAGATATGGATATTATATATCATACGTATTAGCAAGACACACCTACTTTTATAATTTCATTGAATCAGCAGAAATATGTAATGACAATAGAATCAGATTATGCCTCATGCTTACACTGTACCTATTATGCAGATGCATTTACACATACGTTGAAATATGTTGATACAGGGATAGCGTATACCTATGATCAGATCCGCCGAGGTATGAATTCGATGCACGTTCAAACTTATCATGGTGGACGGTGAGTCATTATAAGAGTGATTCATTATTAATCATGGAGCGCCGAACCCCGCCAGGGCAGATATAACCCCAACCCTCATCCTGAATTTTGTCGGCGTCGTTGTTATTAATCAACCCTGAAATTAGTTTAATCGTGGCAGGTTATATCATCATTATTTATATTTTGATGCCATTACAGTTTGTCATGAGATTGACCGCCACGCATCTGGACGTATCTGCATTACACCATTCATAGCGCCAGGTCGATTTCATCGAAATATAATCGTTTTGGTTTGTGACAGCGCATGTACGAGTGGTTTGTTTTGTTATACATCTAGGACGCATCGCGCGTACTGGATTAGAATG
The DNA here is from genome assembly GCA_034641835.2 of Pinus albicaulis. Classification (NCBI taxonomy): domain Eukaryota; kingdom Viridiplantae; phylum Streptophyta; class Pinopsida; order Pinales; family Pinaceae; genus Pinus; species Pinus albicaulis. The sequence continues at coordinate 677,093,719 of CM076576.1, forward strand.
GAATAGCCATGTAGCTTAGGGTTCTGACTGATCTGGATTGTCTTGCGATTTCAATCTAATATTTTGATGGTTTTTGTACACAGAGATGGCGTATTACTCAGGAGGTTGAGGTGCCAGACGCCGGCGCTTGCAGGACTGATGCCCCGCAAGTAATCTGCGTGTACTGCATATGGGTGTTGATCCAGACTGGCTCAATACTGCGTGAGTCAGAGGCGGCTTCTCAGTACCTCGTCGGCCATTCTATTGCATCCACGCGTACTCTGGTGTCGGTTAAGCGGGGTCTCCCAAATCAACTTGGAGATATTTCTGATTTGTTTGGGGCAGTGGGATTAGGGTTTCACCTACCCTTCCCCTTCGTCCTTGCAGCAAAATCTCAACGTGTTCTCCTCCCTTTCGCTTTATATACTGGCTCGACTCACAGTCGAGTCTTACTTCAGTTATTGTGGTTGTAACTTTACATCCTTCCTCCAGAAGGCGCGAATCTCTTTCAGGAGATTTGATGCGGAACACTATGGCGATTAAGAGCATTCGCTTCGGCTCCGGAGGGAAGGTTGAGCGTAGGGTTTATCCGCTGCACCCGAGTCTGCTCTCGTCAGGTTCTATATTTTTAATTCTTTTGTTTTTCTTTAGTTTATGCTTTAGACTAATGCGGCCGGTTCTCTATTGCATGTCTTTTGACTGCTAAGATTTTTACACCCTCGCCTGGACAGGGGCCGTAGGCTTACAGGCCGCCCCCTTTTGATTCCATTTCCCTCTATATTCTAACGCGCTCTGTTACTTTTTTCATTGAAGCAAAGAAATTTACATAGGTCCAGCTCGGTTTACGGTTATACTAGCACAGCGATTTATGCCTTTGTCTTCTTGTCGTGCGTTCAGCGTTCTAGTATTATTGATATTCAATATTGACTGTGGACGGTTTGTATGGTTCTATTTGTCCTATCTAACACGGACTGAGATCAGTGGCGTAATAGCCATTCGAGTCCCAGCTTATTCATTTGTGGTTACTTCAAATGGCATCACTGGTGAATCGAACCCCGCCAAGGAGGAAGCGAGCTTTAATGTCGGTAACCCCCTTCCCTCCTCTTGAGTTCGCCCTCAGAACAATTTTTATTTTTAATTTGTATACTATGGTTATTCAGCATTAACATATACAGACCTGCACTGTCATGGTGAACGAAATATATTTCCTTACGGCAGGACAAGTTCTTTCCGCTTATGCCATATGCCCATTCGATACCCTGTGTACCGGTTGGGTGCTCAGTCAGGGCTATCGTCGAGTTCATTCGTGGTTGTATAATTGAGTCGGTTATCTATCATTGTTTTATTACCACTCTCCATGCTACAGATTGGTACAATATGATAGGTAGTCTTGGATAATTTCGAAATCACATGCATGCATAACACACTCTGTTTACAAAGCATGTCGTAGTTTGATTTAAACTTCATAGCGTCGTTTTGATTTTTTTTTTTTTTCCATTTGTTTCATATCCTACTCTAAATTCATCCGAACCACTGTAGGTATTCGCAACTTGGCAGCTTAGGGTTTATTAACTTGTACAGCCCAAATACGTATAACGCGACACCATGTGATAACAAAATCTGACTATACCGTGATATATATTTAGATTTACTTGCCGCATATATTAAATCGCGTCTCTTTATGAGTCATTTCGTTTTTATTTGAAACTGTTGTAATAGATGGAACTCGAGATAAAAGCTCGACTAAGAGGGCACCATTATCTATGAAATTTTTTTTTTTTAAGGAAGCAGCCCTAATGGTTCTTCCTATCGAATTGCTTGACTGTCCAATTAAAATCAACGCATCTGCTTCCTGTCGACTGCTTGACTTTACAATTAAATCAATGCATTTAATTTTCGACGTCCATGGTAGGATAATTTCTTATGGTCTCTTTCTTAGTTAAAGTATGATTGTTAACATATATATATTTTGTTGTTAACTTCTTATGCATGTAATTGATAGTTCATTCAAAGAGGTTCATTAAGCATGGATTAAATCCATAGCCCTACTACTTATTTCAAAGGGTTGGAGGAATTTTTAAAATGCCATACACATTATAATTGCTATAATCGTTATTTCAAAGGTTAAAAGTAGATTTGCCAATAATGTGTGCATGCAAGATGTTATAAGAGCTATTAGGCTCCTATATATTTTTTTTTCATATATAAATATTCGATAGTGATTAATTAAAGGTCCTTCACTATAATTTAAATCTTTGGCTATGGTACTTGATTCAATGACTAAAGGTAGATTTAGAAATGAAATCTATACAACTATAACCATTATAAAATCCTATAAGGTAGAGTTACTCTTTCTCTAGCACAATTTCGATTGTCGTATTCTAATGTTCTTACTTTCTTCTTTTAGATTTGCAACCTGTAACTTTAATTCTGCTATAATATTTCTCTAGCATACACATAAGCATATAATATCACTTTTGTGTCTACAGGGGACATAACATTAATTAATCATCCGTAGAGGCTAAGTAACTTCAGATTTAAACCGACCTTGGTTTAGAGTTTCTAGAGTTTCTACTCTATGGATTTCTGGTCTACAACTAAACAGAATCTGGAAGGTGAATGCCTTAGGATGGATTCTGTTAAATGTAGTACTAACATCAAACACACCATTTAATTAATTTTTCTATATGTAGCCAATTCATACCATCAGAAAATAGAATAACAAAAATTTCAGAATATACCACAATCTGCAAATGACCAACCTCCCAACCTTAGAGTCCTCTTTGTCTCCCAGGACTCACCCCCGAGCAGAGATCACCTCCTAGAACAGATCAACCCCTTGATCTGATTAGGAGAAGCTTATTTAAGCTCATATTTCCCCAAAGCATGTTTCTAATTCTGCGTCCAGAATAGCAGGATGCTTTCTTTCCTGTTTAGCCTAGGCTTCCCATTTTGGGATTCTTTAAAGCTGCTTTAAGCTTTTCCTCAGCTTTTCCAGCTTTTCTTTACCTCTTCCCAACTACTCCTCTTCATTGGGTAAATTTAGATTCCTCCTCAAATCTAAATTAATTTCTTTCAAGGATTTTTGAAAGATTTTGGGGATTTGTTGCCTTCTCCATCCTCATGGATTTGGCAAGTGATCTCTAATTCTCATCTTGGTCAAAATGCACAATCATTTTATTTATTTCCTAAAATAAAATATGCAATTACATTCACACCATACTTATCCCTTGGGGTCCACCCCCTTAGGATTTAAAGTTCAAATGTCTTAACTTTAAAAATTCACCACACAAATTGGGGGTGTTACAATAAACAAGGGGACTCCTACATCA
>CM076576.1:677102029-677107029 GCA_034641835.2 Pinus albicaulis
CTGATTACAGTTGGCGTCCATAATCCCTCTATATCCTAATTGGTAAAGTACGTGGTTGTTTCCCTAATAACCTTTCACATTTAGGGAACCAATGACAAATCAATGAAACAAAAAAGCCAAGTAATGATTTTTTCCCATATTCATATGTAAACAGAAGCCTCGCATAGATAAGAAGTGGAGTATGCAAACAAAAATCTGAGTATGGTGTTATTAACACTAATTAGAAACATATTTGCAAACATAAATTTTTTATATGAAATTAACCTAATAAATTTAATTCAACAATATTTGTAACTCATTATATTTAAAATTATAAAGAACTATTTCAATGCTGAAATCTTCAAGTATATCTTTCAACTTAAAAAATTCATTGAAATATATCCGTAAATTTCAAAAGAAAATTAGTGAAGTGTATAAAGGACTATTTGAACACTGAAATCTTTAACTGTATCCTTCAACTTCAAAAAAATCAATGAAATATATCCTTCAATTTCAAAATAAATTTAGTGAAGCGTGTAAAAAACGACAATAGCATAGGAAACTTGTGCTTACCTTAATAGCATTGATTGCAGCTCACGCTTTGTCCATACAGCTGTCTGAAATGGCGAAAACATGGAACTCTATGTTACCTCTCAAGCGGTGGAACATCCTTATTCAAAAGAAATCCTCAATGGACTGGTGTTCTTGTTGCCGCTACCAAACACAACCTATCAGAGACTCTTCCCACTGCACACATATAAACAGAGAGCGCAGGAAGCTGCGTGGGAGAGAAGTTAAAAGACATGTCTAACAGAAACAACTAGAAGAAATTCAAATTTGAGATGGCATGGGAGAGACGTGGAGAGACATATCTAAACCACAATGAAATTTAAATTGCATTTCAACTTGAGGCTGTTTTTTTCACCACGAGCTCTTTTGCATTTTCTAACACGAAACAACTAGATGAAATTCAAATTTCGAAATTGCATTTCGACTTCAGGATCGGCATTCGCGAGTTTTTGTGCCTCTTTTGGTTTCTAACGGTAAAGTTTCAGTAATTGACCGCTCCAACGTTCATATTTCAATTTTGTAGACATGCAACATTTTCATTATAAATTTTGTGTTACACGTCGAACATTATAATTAGAATGTTTGTGTATGGCTGGATTATGTTTTGTGTTACACGTCGAACATTATAATTAGAATGTTTGTGTATGGCTGGATTATGTTAAAAATATATGCGATCGTGAGCCACGTCTTTAAACCAGCTCTTCCTTTTCTGAGCTGAACAGACCACTGCAATTAGTTGAAACAATGTTCCACGGACCACTCCAGCTGGTTGCAAAAACAACTAATCTCTCAAGTTGTTCAAATAGTGTTGCGTTTGATTTTATTTATTTTTTTCTATAATATGGATATTTTCTTTATTTTTTAACCATTATAATATCTTAAATAAAACATTTGATTGCGTTGACCATGTCAGATTAGATATTCAACCTGCCATTTTAGAGAGCATATCATTTAGTATTGAATATGCTTTAAATTTTGAAGAATGTTACTAATTATTTTGGAAATATTATAGTTATATGTTTATTATTTTAATATTTAAAATAAAGAATAATTAAAGTTTTTAATCACCCGTTACTTCATTTATAAATAATGAGAAAGATATTTATATATTTGGTATAAAATTAATCATATGTTGAAAATAAAGTAAATATTTCTCATGTGGTAAAATGTAGTTATATTTGTAAATTATAAAAAGTAAATATTTCTCATGTTGTAAAATATAGTTATATCTGTAAATTATAAAATTGGTATGTGAGTATCTATTTACAATAAAATAAAGTAAATATTTCTCATATTGTAAAATGTAGTTATGTTTGTAAATTATAAAATTGGTATTTGAGTATCTATTTACAATAGGTATAATCAATTGTATAAAAGCTAAGTGTGATTGAATTTTTATGATTAAAATGCTTGTGATATGCTTTATTTTAAAATTATATACTAATTTCTTACAATTAATAATAATAAAAATATAAAATAAAGTTATAATTTATTTATTTTTTATTATTATTTTTGGATAATATAAGTATATTATAAGCTAAATGTTTTGATGCTTATTATGAATCAATGTTTTCTAAATATTATTAAATATTTAATTTAACAAACTATACCAATGTACATGTATTTCATAATTTGAAGACATACAATTACCAATAAGAATCTAATAGTTTCCTTTTGTTTTATTCACATTACATCTTAATTAACAACACATTCATAATCGTTATAACTTTAACTTTTTAATACAAAATTTATAAAATCAAACTAACTAAACATATGTAATGCATAAATTTGAGGACATGTTATTATAATTTTATCATTTAATTGTTTTGGTAAGTAAGAGGTTAAGTTCTAAATATGCTAAATGAGAGAATAATTTATTTTATTTGTGTATAATTGAGTAGAGAGACTACCAATAAGAATCTACTAGTTTCCTTTTGTTTTATTCACATTACATCTTAATTAACAACACATTCATAACCATTATAACTTTAACTTTTTAATAAAAAATATATAAAATCAAACTAATTAAACATATGTAATGCATAAATTATGTAATGCATTCTCATGTTGTAGAATATAATTATATTTCTAAATTATAAAATTGGTATTTGAGTATCTATTTAAAATAAAATAAGGTAAATATTTCTCATGTTGTAAAATGTAGTTGTGTTTGTAAATTATAAAATTGGTATTTGAGTATCTATTTACAATAGGTATAATCAATAGGTACAATCAATTGTATAAAAGCTAAATAAATTTTTTTTCAAATATATTTGAAAAGTGTGATTGAATTTTTATGATTAAAATGCTTATGATATGTTTTATTTTTAAATTATATATTAATTTTTTACAATTAATAATAATATAAAATAAAGTTATAATTTATTTATTTATTATTATTACTTTTGGATAATATAAGTATATCATAAACTAAATGTTTTGATGCTTATTATGAATCAATGTTTGCTAAATATTATTAACTATTTAATTTAATAAACTATGTTAATATATATGTATTTCATAATTTGAAGACATACAATAACCGATAAGAATCTAATAGTTTCCTTTTGTTTTATTCACATTACATCTTAATTAACGACATATTCATCACGATTATAACTTTAACTTTTTAATAAATAAAATATAAAATCAAACTAATTAAACATATGTAATGCATAAATTTGAGGACATGCTATTATAATTCTATCATTTAATTGTTTTCGTAAGTAAGAGGTTAAGTTGTAAATATGTTAAATGAGAGAATAATTTATTTTATTTATGTATAATTGGGTAGAGAGACTCATTCTTTTGGGAGTCTGAAGGAAATGTGTAACCATGTCCTTACTCAACATGGAGTTGATACACGTTACCTCTTAAAATATGAATGCAATATACTCTAAATAGAAAAACACTGTGAGCTATAATAAAAAGGATAAAAGAAATATGATATGCACGCTTAATTAGTTTTCCATATGACCTAATAAAATTTCATGAAAATTAATTAGTGGTAAACAAAAAAAATTATGTGAGTACAATTTTTAAACCTTATATATTTAAAAAAATATGTGAACAGGGGATAACAACTTCATATATATCTATAATGAGAAAAATGTTAAAAGAATATATTTTAAAGTATTATAAAATAAAATGCCCCATGTGGGTTATGAATCAAATATTTTAATGTAAATTAATATTCACTTATACTTGAAAATATAGTAATAACCAAAAAACCATTTCAATGCACATGTTTTGTAATCTTTATAGCATTCAAAAATAAGATTTAAACAATGAAAAATTACATAGAAGAAATTTGATCCCTCTTGGCTCGAGTTAGATCATTGCTTAAAACATATATATATTAATTCTTATAATAATTGTTTTATATATGGGTTGGCTTGACCCTAGGGGTTTTAATGGTTTACATAATTGTTCCATAAACAAGGGGACTCCTACATCAATGTTTGGTTTGGTCATGACCTTAAAATTGGATGATAATAATAATAATTATACAACTTGAGTGAGCCTAATGGTTAACAACATGTCTTTCTTCCTAAGAAGTCGCAAGTTCAAAACTAGAGAGTGTAGAGTGTGGATTTTAGAAAAAATAAACCAAAAAAATCCACAAACTTTCAAAAATAACACTAAAAACAACTTATATTAAAATTAAATTAAAATTAATAAAATATTTAATAATATTCAATTAAATTAATATAAATAATTAAAAAAATATATTTTAAATGCAAATTTTGGCACTTATTAATGAATTAAAAATAAAAATAAAATACCTAATAAAATGAGTATAAAAATCTAAATATATGGAGGGTGTTTCCACTTTGACCACTGATATGACTAGTATTTCAAGGGAGGTTATTTATTTATTTATTTATAGGAGAGTTTAATATTTTGGATTGCATGAATTAGTTTACACCGATAAATTTATTAAGGATTAAGGATATTATTGACAAATAAATTTATTAAGAATACTATTGACAAATGTGAAAATTATATCAGTTTTTTCTAGAAACTTAAGAATTTAGTTTTAGTATAGAAAAATTTTAAAATTTTATATTTATACCATGAGTGTAAAAGAAAATCTTATTTCAAATTGACACAAATGTTTGAGAATATTATTGTAAAATTCTTCTAATCTATAATAATTATATATAGATTCTAGAATTTTTAGTGATATTTTAGGAAAATTGGTAGAATGAAAAATAGCATTCGTTAAAATAAAAAATATTATTCCTTAGAATTCGACATGGTACTTGGAATGGGCCATGAATGAAAATAGTAAACAACAAAATAGAGTTTCTTTTTTTCCCTCCTAGGCTCATTTTTTAAAATTTCAATAATCTCAACCTTTTTAAAATGGGTTAAGATTAAGAAGAAATGGAATAAGATTAAGAAGAACTAAGTTTTTATCCATCACATTGAACTATATTTTTTTGAGA